>NDGN011469794.1:0-11720 GCA_002564285.1 Tympanoctomys barrerae | reverse complement strand
TGTTAGTGTATAGAAATGCTGCTGGTTCTTACGTGTTGGTTTTGTGTCCTGTAACTTTATCTAATTTGCTTATTAGTTCTGACGGTTTCTTGGTGGAATCATGCAGGTTTTCTACATACAAGATCATGTCATCTGCAAACAAGAATGGTTTCGCTCCTGCCTGACTCTTTTCTTTCTTTTACCTGTCTGCTCTCACTAGGACTTTGGGCATCTTTTCCTGTTCCAAGCCAGCCAGTTTTCCAAGACTCTTTTGTGGCCGTATGACAATTATTTCTCACCATCTGCTTCCTAGGCCCCAAGGGAGTATCATTGATTTGTGATTTAGATACTTTGCTCTCTGGCATCCTCAGTCCAACCTCTACATTGAAGCATCAGCTCTTTTCTGTAACTCCTACTAGCTCATGATCTGAAGATTCTTATGGGTATCCCTGGCTTCTTTACTAATTTTCCTTAAAACAGACCACAGTAGGAGATAAGAAGGATCGCTAAAACCAATAATATCAAAATAAATAAGAAATGGTGATAAGAATAAGTATATGAAAAGGAGCAAATGAAAAGTTTAAGTAGTATTGAGATCAATTTCTCACAATTCCTATAGAGTGAGCACATTTGCCAAAAATTATAATGTATATTCATTCACTCACTCAGCAACTGGCAAATTGTCTAGGAGTGTGGAAAAGATGTTTACTTATAGGAGAGTCAATTCTGTCTTTGTTCTGCTGTTCCTTTCTTTGTGGAAGAGTCATGTTGCAATGAAAAAAAAAGATTATGTGACATTTTTATCTCCTTCTTTAGATACCAACTTTTACATAATTCCTTCTTTAAAAGCTTCCATAAAACAGACATAATAGGTGTTGCATTCACTGATTCTTTTACCATGTCAGCTTAATAGAACCCAAAAGTGTAGGTCAGATGAACTACTATTTATCTTTTTTTTTTAGACACAGTCAGGCTGGCCTTAAATTCACTCTGTACCCCAGGGCTAGGCTTGAGTTTGTGGCGATCCTCCTGTCTCAGCATCTTGAGAACTGGGATCACAGGCATACTCCCCCGCACTCAGCTGAGTTGTATCTTGGTATTGATGCTATGGAACAGGACAAATGACTGGTGGTTGCCTTTGGTTAAATAATTGGATGGTTGGTTGACATGATGCCTTGCTCCAAAGGTAACTTGAGACAACTTCCACCAACCAGCCTGTGTTGTCACTTTTTGTACATGGTAGTTGTGTGTTATGGCACATCTATGGCCTATTCAGTAGCATATAAACTGTAAGCAAATACTTCCCATATTAGAGACCCTGGGTTAAGTGAGACTCAGGGTGACAGAGAAATGAAGCCTCCTGGATGTGGAGCTTGCTGCTTCATTGTAGATGCAGAACAATGAAGTATAATTAAAGGTAGACATGGTGTTGGGGAGATAGCTCAGCAGTCTTACCACCTTCCTGGCAAGCACAAGAACCCAGGTTCTATCCCTGGTACCACATGCCATGCCAGCCACCGAGACCAGGCATGGTGGCACAGACCTGTAATCCCAGCTCTAGGAAGGCTGAGACAGGAGGATAACTACAAATCCAAGCTGCATAGTAAGACCCTGTAACAAATAAATAAATAAATAGTTTTTGAAAGGTAGACAGAAATTATTGCTGTTGATTTTATTTAACAAAAATTTAACATGAAAATGTGTATAACCCAATCTTCAGTCAGTGAAAAGTCACACTTGGAGGTGGGGCATTAATTTTTCTGTTGAGCAGTCATTATTTAAACTCATTCCAAGGTTTCCAACATGATGATACTCTTTCCTCATAATACCACCACTCCAAGGCTGTTCTGTTGCCCACTAGCTACCATCTCCACATGTTCATTTATCACGAGATTCATAAAGGGATCAGATCCTCAAAAGAGTCCTTGGACATGTCTGCCACCATTCAGTTTCTTTTTTCAGCTCGGGAGCGTGAGCTTTAGCTCGTCTTGTCTAGTTGGTGGGCTCAAGGATCCTTTGAAAGGGCAGAAATTATTGTTTTAATGGGCCTAGCAGACATGGATTTTTGTTTGTTAGGTGTTTTAACCAAACACTTGGGACTCATTATCTAGCAAAAAAAATTGTATAGGTGCTTCAATAACACTAACATTTAAAAATGCCAGTTGTGTATCTAACATATTTCCCTTACTGGAAATAATGCCACAATATAAGATCAATCTTCCCAGGCAGGCAAGATAGCTCAGCAGACTAAGTGCCTGCTTGGGCAGGTGCAGCGACCAAGGTTCAATCCCCCGTACAACATACTATGCCAATCTGGATGTAGTGGCACACACCTGTACTCCCAGTGCTGGGGAGGCTGAAAAATAGGTGGATCAGTACAAGTCCAAGCTGCATAGTGAGACCCTGTACCACATACATTTAAAAAAAAAATTCTAAAAGCTCCATCAGAATTGGAGTGGGCTCCCAGAGCAGATAATGTCTAAGTTGAATCCTGAATAACAGATACAGGTCCTTGTAAGAGTGTTGGTTCTGTGTACTACAGTGTGCTTAATACACACAGAAGTCAGACACAAAGCCCTTCCACTTCATCTTGTTCTGCACTCACTGCTGCAACAGAAATGTGTTCTGTTACCATAGCGTCCAGCAAGGACCCCGTAATTGCTGCTTTTCTTTGATGTGTACACATCACTGATAGACCTGCCTCTCCTTCCTGTGAGCAAAGAGTGCTTGTGAGAACCTAGAGTGCGTGTGGTATTATATACAAGGTAAAGAAGCCTGCCCTGAACATCAGGAGGTTTAAACTATTTCCTTCTGAGGGGAAAAAAAATGATCTTAGGAAATCTTAGGAAAGATATTTTTAATTGTCTAAGTTATGTATGTGCACATACACATCTTCCAGCTATGCACATATGTCACATTTTTATTCTGTGTAAAATGTAGTAGACAAGTCACAAGTGACAGTAGGCTTTAGCCCCTGAAGATTTACTAGCGAAGAAGACAGCTGCACAGTGAAGCTGCTGCTAATAATTAAAGAATAAGCCATGTCCTGTGCCACTCAGCAGATTCAACTATTTACATGACAGCCAGCTTGCTTAGCTTTTTAACCCTCCTTCTTTATGGGCCAGGAGTTAATTTTTTGTTAAGAAAATTGCTTTTGATTCTTATCATTGCCGGTATCATTATAACATCAGGTATGACATGATGATTGGAAATCCCAAGCAGAACCATGATGAATGAGCAAAGTAGTTGTTCTTAATGTTGACTTTAATGTTAAAAAGTAAGGAGAAACTATTTTTGGAACACCATAGACTTTGAGTTCTTAACAAGGCCATCTTGCCTGTTTTTGTGGTTGACAAGAAAATGATAATGTTTTCTTTGGCTCGAGGGAGCTGCAAGAAGTGTCACAGCACTCCCTCCTCATGTAGAATAGCTCTCAACAGGACTGATTGGGAGGGAAATTAATAGGCTTCCCATTGTTCCATGTATTTGTGCCAGCGTAAACACTGAACCCGTTGTCATCGTGTTGAGCCACTTGACCCTGGTGAGTATCAATTCTGCTTGCACTGTGATCAAGGATAGCTGTGGCATGCATGAGCCAGGCACTAATTATTGGAAGCAGAATCCTTGCTGACCCAGTACGAGATTAACTGCTCTTTGCAGTCTTTATTCAGGGATATTAGCGCTGTCTGGTTATCTTGCTTCAGTTGAGAGCTTTGGGACAATAGCGATGCTGATGGTAATGTTGGCGATTTCCCTGTTTGTTTTGCAGGTCACGGCAAGGGGCTTTGGGCCGCTGTTACAGTTTGCCTACACTGCCAAGCTGTTACTCAGCAGGGAAAACATCCGCGAGGTCATCCGCTGCGCTGAGTTCCTGCGCATGCACAACTTGGAGGACTCCTGCTTCAGCTTCCTGCAGACCCAGCTCCTGAACAGCGAGGATGGCCTGTTCATGTGCCGAAAGGACACTGCATGCCAGCGCCCCCATGAGGACCATGAGAACTCCGCAGGAGAGGAGGAGGAGGAAGAGGAGGAGACGATGGATTCAGAGACAGCCAAAATGGCTTGCCCCAGGGACCAGATGCTTCCAGACCCCATCAGCTTTGAGGCCACTGCTGTCCCAGCAGCGCCGAAGGAAGAAGCCTTACTACCTGAGTCCGATATGCCCACAGACACCAAGGAGAGCTCAGAAAAGGACACATTGACACAGTACCCCAGATACAAGAAATACCAGCTTGCATGTACCAAGAATGTCTATAATGCATCATCACACAGTACCTCAGGTTTTGCAAGCACATTCAACGAAGATAGCCCTGGCAACAGCCTTAAGCCAGGGCTTGCAATGGGGCAGATCAAAAGTGAGCCACCCAGTGAAGACAATGAGGATGAGAGCATCACCCTCTGCCTGTCTGGAGATGAGCCTGATGTCAAGGAGAGAGCAACGGATGTTGAGATGGACCGCAGACAACCCAGCCCCGCCCCCGCCCCCTCCACTCCTGCAGGAGCCACCTGCGCAGATAGATCCAGGAGCACGTCCTCACCTTCCTGCCTACGGTCTCTGTTCAGTATAACAAAAGGTGTAGAGTTGTCTGGCCTGCCCAGTACATCTCAGCAGCACTTTGCCAGGAGTTCAGCTTGCCCTTTTGACAAGGGGATCACTCAGGGTGACCTTAAAACTGACTATACCCCTTTCACAGGGAATTATGGACAGCCTCCCGTGGGCCAGAAGGACACCTCCAACTTCACAATGGGGTCGCCCCTCAGGGCACCTGGGTTGGAGGCTCTCTGTAAACAGGAAGGAGAACTGGACCGGAGGAGTGTGATTTTCTCCTCAAGCTCTTGTGACCAAGGGGGCACTTCTGTGCATTCATACGCTGGGGTGAGCGGTGTGGACAAAGACCTCTCCGAGCCGGTGCCAAAGGGGCTGTGGGTAGGAGCTGGCCAGTCCCTCCCTGGCACGCAGGCCTACCCCCACAGTGGGCTGCTGGCTGACCACTTGGCAGGAAGGATGCGGCCTAATACCAGCTGCCCAGTGCCCATCAAAGTCTGCCCTCGCTCTCCCCCACTGGAAACCAGGACCAGGACTTCCAGCTCGTGCTCCTCCTACTCCTATGCAGAGGACGGGAGTGGGGGCTCACCCTGCAGCCTCCCTCTCTGTGAGTTCTCCTCCTCGCCCTGTTCCCAGGGAGCCAGGTTCCTTGCCACAGAACATCAGGAGCCAGGCCTGATGGGAGATGGAATGTACACCCAAGTCCGACCCCAAATTAAATGTGAGCAGTCTTACGGAACCAACTCCAGTGATGAATCTGGATCGTTCTCAGAAGCAGACAGTGAGTCGTGTCCCGTGCAGGACAGGGGCCAGGAGGTAGGGAACCCACATAAATTCAAGCATGTGACCTACTTACTCTCTCGGTCCTTTATCTGGACTTTTCCCTGCCCGCCCCCCCAGATTGTTCTTATTTGCCAAGATTAAAGGTGACAGTAAGAGGACCGCCTCCTCCGTGCATGGAGGCGGGATGCTAAGGGAGAGATCCCACATTAACCACTTTGTCCTAGTAAACACTGAATGCCTGACTAGATCTCAGTGTTCAGCAAGCAGAGGTGAGCTGCTTAGAGAAAAAACGCAAATCTAGTGCATAAAGGTGCATTTGGAACTTGAGTTCTTCCCTTCTCCATTTTCCCTCTCCCCCACCTGCTCTGAAACGATACCCTGTTCATCACCCCCATCCTTGCCACTGTACCCTCTATGAAAGAAAGTGTAGTATCTCTTTCAAAAATGATTGATTGAAACTAGACAGATCAACATGAAACAAGTGCTTTACCGGTGCCTTGTAAGTATTCCTTGTCAACAGAGGGCCCCAGGGGCATGCTGTGTCCATCATGACGCAGGTGATGGAGTGCGCACCATCTGTCCTGGTTCCAGGGTCACCACAGAAGCGCCCCCGTCAGCATACACAACTCTATAATGGTTCATTTCCCATGAATGATAAGAAGTCATTTTGTGGCATGGCAGTGCTTTGTGGATAAAAATATCCAGTCTCCACCCGTGTCTCCATGCTTCTGGGAGACTNGTGACAGCAGGGAGAGAATGTGACCCCTAATGCCCTACACATCTCTGCTTTCTCAGGAACATGACTGCTCCTTAGACAGACCCAGGAGTCTCTGTCATGCCCCGGCACTGTCTTACTGAAGGACAAGGAGCCAACCTGAGACTGTCATCTGTGTCTCTGACGTGTCTTGGGAGTGGGCATGAGTGAACCCAGGGGCAGGTCCTGCTTCCGAGTCTGAGCAGCAGAGGAGAGGAGTACTGTCTTCACAGGGCCAGAGTGCTCCTCTGTGCTCTCTAGGCCTGCTCCTGTGAGGCAAAGGCTATTAACCCAACTAGACGGCAGAAATGCCACACAGGGGAGGTGGCTTTTCACAAAGTCACATGAGGTTTACTCAGCCTCTGCAAGGTTGGTGGGCAAGAAGCACACAGGGTTGTGGTGTGGGCATATTTTAAACATAGATTCCAAAGCTCCCTGTGGCCCCCCACAGAAATGCCCTGTGGTCACTTCCTCTTCTTTGCCAATCAGCCCTGACCCTCCTGTTCTAATACTGCCTGACACAAATGAAGACAGAAAAGCATTAAAAATAACCAAGAGAATATAGAAAATTTGAATGGAAAGGTTCCCACCCAGATGCACCTCACCCCACAGGTTTAGGACAGGGCTGTGCCCAGGGCCCCAGTCAGACTCTCAGCTGTGTCTCTGGCATTGAGAGGGATTCCCTGAAAACAGGTAAAGTTGTGTGCTCTCTCTCTTCACTCGTTCTTTCCTGTCAACCACAGCTTTTGTGATGTTTGTTTTTTTCCTCTGGAACTGTGAATGAGTGTGTCTGACACAGAGGGCAGGTCACTGGGTCACTTGTGTCCTCACAGTTGATCTCACCAAGGGCCAAGGCAGTGAGAGAAGGACAGATGCCTGCTCTCCCTTGAGAAGAACTTCATCATTCAGCTCAAAGGGGTTTGTTATGACATGTGCTTATGCTCAGGAAACTACCCGCTTCTGATACATCTCCTTTTGCCCCTGTAGTATCCCAAAAGAAAATTTAAATTACTTCTTAGAATTCACTGACATCCACAAGAACACTTACGTTTTTCCTGTGTCTAGGTCCCGTCAGAGTCCCTCTTGTAACTGAAAATAGTAACTCAGAAAGAGGATCCGTTCAACCTGTGGCATAGTTGGGAACAGGCCTCGCCTCCCCTCGAGATGCTCCTATGCTTTAAAAATTATTTTTATTTTTACTTTTCAAAGCCAGGATATTTTTGCATTCCTAAACAGTAAAAGAAAAGACATTTGCCAAAACTCTGTGTCATTTTGGGAGTCTCTCAGCCCCTTTCATTAGTACATGTCAGACAGGAGTGTGATAAGAAATCTAAGCTTGAAATGTCAGTTTTCCTGGAGTTAGATTAGATTTTCTGAGGCGAGGTTAGATTTTCTGAGAACTCCCTCAGGAACTTACCATGACTGACCCTCTGGGAGTTAATAACATACTTTCAGGAGTTACTTTGACTCTGGTGGAAATGTTGTCCTCTGGAATACATAGGAGACCAATCTTTCCCCGCGTGAGTCACAGCTTGATTTCCTGGGATGATCTAGAAGAAGCCAGCATCTATTGGGCTACTTCTCACCCAGGCTGATCTTCTAGGGGCTCCAGGTGCCTTCACTTCCCAGTGAACCCCAAGGGTACAAGTCAGAAACAAAGCCTCAGTTTCCTAGCCACCACCAGCCACCAAACTAATGCTGCCAATCTTGCTTCCCAACCTCTTTTCATCTACTTCTAGGAGCCAAAATGTTACCCAAGTATGGTGTCACAGGCCTGTCATCCCAGCACTCTAGGAGGCTGAAGCAGGAAGATAGCAAATTTGAGCCCAGCTAGGAGGGAGATTAGCAACTTAGCAAGACCCTGTCTCAAAAGAAAACATAAAAGAAGCTGGGGATGGAGCTTGGGGCAGAGGCCCTCCAGAGTTAATCTCCAATGATAAAAAGTATTGATATATGTCACATTCTATATGACATTTTGGTTGTACTGTTTAAGTATCTCTCCCATCTCAAAAACGTTGACTTCTCCCGTCTTTTTAACTTTTCCTAGTTAGAATAAATCTTAAATTAGCACAATGTGGTTCTTTATCAAGAATCAGCATCCTTTTTCAGTGCTGAAGATTGACCTCAGAGCCTCGTGCATGCTAAGCATGTACTCTACCACCGAGATACAGCCCCAGACTCAACTTTCTTTTTTTAATCAAACTATGGCCTATCTAGTGCCAAACATGCCAAATTTCAGTCTTCTTCTGTGCCCACTATATAAATGTACTTCTCCACTTCTATTATTATTATTATTTGTATTTTTTAGAGAAGGGTCTACAGGGTGCTCAGGGTCTCACTACTGGATCAGACTCATAGTAATCCTCCTTTTTACAGCCTTCCATGAGCTGGGATTACAAGCACATGCCACCATGCCCAGTCTCAATTGCAGTCTCAGTGGGCCCCAGGGGCGGGGCCAGCACAGCAGGCCCGGGGTTCAAACCCAAGGCCCCTGCGCCTGCTTGCAGGCACTTTAATCTGCTGAGCTATTTGGCCGGCCCTTTCCGCTCCAATTATTTTAATGGCATCATGTGCTATAACTTTCAACAGCTTCCTTTTGCCACATACCCGTCCACTGTACACTGCCAGTAGGTTAATCACACAGCACCCACACGTGCTTAATATCCAGGGTCTCCGTAAATCACAGTTTACTCAGCTGTCACCTACTGCCAGATATTCCACTTGTTTCTAGTGTCTTTCCCCCTTACAAAAATTGCCACAATAAATATTTTTGCAAACGTATTGTTAGTAATGGTGCTTTCGTTTTCGAGCTTGGAGCCCAAGAGATGGGTAAGGTCATGCCTCCTAATTACCTGGCCAGAAGGTTGAAGGATTCACACACCCTTCAGCAATTCAGAAGTATGCTTTTTCCCCTCCTCTTGCCAGTATTATTAATCACTGGTCTGTAATGCTTGCCAATTTGATAGCACAGAAGTCGACCCTGTTTTTTGCTTACTGCCATGTATATTTCCTTTCCTGTGAATTGCCAAATTACATCTTTGCCTGTTGTTTTTCGTATTGTTTTTCTTTAAACCAACCTGTAGGAACCTTAATCCTTAGAATGAAAGTTGTTAAACCTTTCTTACAATATTGCCTATATTTTCTCCTAGTCTATGTATATTTTTCCATGTAGAAAAATTTAAACATTATCTGGTCAAGGTATCAGCTTTTAATCTTTATGACTTGATCTATATTCCTTAAGAAGCCAGTTGAGAACCAGGCACAGTGGCACATGCCTATAATCCCAGCACTTGGGAAGCTGAGGCAGGAGCATCCCTGTGAGTCCAAGGCCAGCCTGGGCTACAAAGTCTGAACTGCATAGCGAGACCCTGTCTTAACAAACAAACAAAATGAAGCCAGTTTGTGAATTTTTCTTCCAATCATGGAGAAAGTAAGTCACACTAAGTGAAAAAAGTCACAAAAAAGTATACAACAAGGTCCTACTTTGTTTCATAAAGGTAGGTATAAAGAATGAAATAAGTATGGAGCATAAGATTACATTGGAAGCAAAGTTGACAAAAGAAGCATGGGAAAATTTTATTTCTAAATATATCTTTAATATTGGAATTTTACATGTGTGTCTCACACGCATTCATGTTTTTAACTGAGATATAATTTCGTACCACACAATTCACCCTATTTGAAATAGACAGAGATCTTTACAGAAGGGAAGTGGGCCGAGATGCAAGAGTAGGGAAGGGAAGGAAAGGGGTAAAAAAAAAAAAAAGAATTAAGATGTGCACCAGCCCCACCCCCAGGGCACACTAGCCAGCGACTAGGTCCAGGCATGGTGGTGCGTGCCTGTAATTGTGCCTGTAATCCCAACATGGGGGAGGCTGAAAACAGGAGGATCACTACGAGCCTGAACTGCATAGTGAGACCCTGTACCAATCAAATACATAAATTTTTTTAAAAGGATTAAGATGTATTATGTACATGTACAAACTCACAAGGGACTAATTAAAAAGTAAAGGTTGTAATAGAAAAGGAAAGTAATGAATGTTTACTTTGAATCAAATTTCCTAGAAATGCTAAGAAGCTTTTAATGGCAACCACTAATCTACCTTCTGTCTCAATTGATTTGCCTGTCCTGGAGATTTCATAGAAATAGAATCTTGCAGTCTGTGGCCTGTTGTGTCTTGCTTTGGCACTTAGCATAACATTTTAAACTTTATCATTAATGTGCCCACAGCACTTTATCATATGTCAATACATCACTCCTTTTTAATGGCTCAGTAATCTCCCATCTTGTTGATCTATTTTGTTGAGTCACACCACATTTTTTGATCCATCTTTGGCTGAGGGATCTGTGAGTTGTTTCCATTCTGTTGGGGCCACCGGTTGACACAAGGACTTGCTAAGAAGTTCAGGCTGGACTTGAACTCGCTATGCAGCCCAGGCTGGCCTCGAATTCGCGGCGATCCTCCTGCCTCGGCCTCCCAAGTGCTGATATTCCAAGTGTGTGCTGCCACCGCTCCTGGCCTCAGTGTATCATTTTTTGTTTGGGAATTTTTGTTTTTGTTTTTATTTTTTGTAGTTTTTTGAGGCAGGATATGTTGCTCAGCCCACCCTTGAACTCACTATGTAACCCAGGCTGGTCTCCAACTCGCAATGATCGTCCTGCCTCAGCCTCCCAAGTGCTGGGATTACAGATACGCACCACTCCTCCCAGCTTCCACTCTTATTTTTCGAGCATGCAATTGCAAGCTTTTTGTAGAAATATTTTCAGTTCTTTTCACTATGTTCTAGGTATAGAATTGCTTAATTATATGGTAACTATTCTACCCTCTTGAGGAGCTACCCTACTGGTTTTCAAGGTAACTGGACCATTTTACAACCCTCCAGCACTGTATACGGGATTCACATCTTCCACATATTCAGTAATGCTTGTTATTGTCCATCTTTTTTATAGCCGTCTAGTGGATGCTAGGTATCTCATAACTTGTAGATATTCTTTCTCTCTGTCTCTCTCTGTCTCTCTCTTTCTGTCCCTCACCCTCTCACTTTCCTTTTTCCTTTCCCTACTTTCAAATGAATCATCTGATTTTATTTTAAAAACAAAGAAATTTGAGCTGGGCATTATTGCACGCTGATAATTCCAGCACTCAGGAGGCTAAGGCAGGAAGATTGTTGTGAGTTCAAGACCAGCCTGGGCTGCAAGTAAGCTCAAGGCCAGCCTGACCTGCAGAGTGAAACCCTGTCTCAAAAAGATGAAAAAATTTTAAAAAGAAATTTGAAAAAAAATTTTAAAAATAAAGTGTGTTCATTTTCCACATAGTAAACTTCCTACTAAAACTATTTTGAACCCAACGCATATTTAATTAATTGTGGATTTTACTTAAAAATCACTAGAGAAGGGCCATCAGAAGATAGCTCAGTGGTCTAGAGTGCCCACTTAGACAAGCTTAAGAAGGCACAGGCGACCATGGTTCCATCCCCAGCACCACATGCCATGCCAGCCCCACCCTCAGGGCAGGCTAAGCCAGAAAAAAAAAAAAAAGCACTAGAGAGATAGTCTATTTGCATAGCCAAGAGCATTGATTATTTCGACTTGTTTTCTTTTTTTTAAGTTTATTTATTTATTTAGTGTGTGTGTGTGTGTGTGTGTGTGTGTGTGTG
>NDGN011469776.1:0-12394 GCA_002564285.1 Tympanoctomys barrerae | reverse complement strand
TTGTGGAAGCGGGGTTGAACTCAGGCCCTTGCGGTTACCTGGGAAGCGCTTGTTCCACTGAGCCATCTCCCTGGGCCCCTAAAAGCTTCTTAAGTGGAAAGAAAGATTTATATTTTGAAAAATTAGAATGCGTTCATTTCATATGTATTCTGTTACTCATTTGGTGATCCATGCAACAGTTTTACATAGAAAGCACACTTGACTTCATTGGTTGAAGGCATTCCTTCGTCGTTTACGGTTTCAGATTGTCCCCACAAGTGGGTCTCATGAGATCACAGGAAACTCTCATTTTAATACCATGTAATAGTTGAAGAAATTTGTGTTTTTCTGTCATGGTGAATCAAGTAAAATCTTATTCCACCTATATAAAATATTATATCTTATTTTCATAGTTATATTATGTAAGATCATCCAGTCATTGTTTTCATTGAATACACACGACCTATTTTTTTATGTGACAATGTTTTCATTATAAATAACGTGTCTGCAAATGATAATGCTACAGAACAACTACCGATTAAACAGAACCAAACACTGAAGTAATTATGAATATTTGGGAAATAATGGAAGAAAATGTAAAGCCACAGACTGGGGGATCGTTTTCATGATACAATGAATACTATGAGCTTGTAATGAATTGTTAGTTCCAAAAGGAAAAGGCAAATCTTCAGATTTTTTATTGAAACTTTATGTCAATTGTTAATGACCAAGTTCCCAGCTGTAGCTATCCAAAGCGTATGAAGCGATTAGGATAAATAATAGGATTTATAAGAAATGTCAATGTGCTATGAAATGTCACTTTCTGCAAATTCTCTGGGAGTTCAGGCACATAATTCTTTTCACATGTGTACATTTTTCTGTGTTGAATTTTTAGTGCACCAGATACAAACAGTGTTAGCTTCCATTAACATCTCTCTTTAAATATTATTACTCAATGTGACTATACGATAAAACTAATCTTCCATTTTACTGAGCATATGGATTTTATTCTATGGAAAGCAGCTGTGTCTAATTCAGTCGCGTTGAAGAGTAACTCCCACCTGTCAAATATATTTGGATCCATTTATTCCTCCACAATTAGAACTTTCTATTGGCCCATTTTTCTCCTATTTAAAGCAAGCCATGTTACTGTTTAGGAAACTATGGTTATTAATTGAAATTAAAGTTTAGAGTATGCTATAATAATTTTGTATCCACTAAATGCAAGGAAAGCATCTCAAAGAAAAATAATATTTCTAGTAAAACTGTTGCCATCTATCTTAGACATTTATAAATATGCCCAGATATGTGGATGCAAACATTTATGTTTATAGATTGGTTTGTAAGTAAAGAATTCAGAAATGACTAAAACTCCCCTGTGGGCATTATCATCTCATTTTTAGGTTATTTTATTGCTGTACTATTGTGGAGCATAATCATGAGCTATCCAAACGCATGTATGTATTTGAGTCATCTCTTTAAAAATGTCAGTTAATGCTCAATATTTTTGCCTTTTTTGATTTATTTTTCCTTTTTCTCTCTTTTTAATTTCTTATAACTTTTTTCTTTCTTTTTCCAATTTTGTATGCATATATCTGGTAATCTGAACAAGTAGTATGAAGACAACTTTATGCAATACAACAAATACTGTCAAATCCACATTGTTTTGTTTGGTGAAATTCTGTTTCACTTGTATGTTTTTCTTTTCTAATACTATTTTGTACTCTCTTTTAAAAATAAAAACAAAACAAAATGAAAAAAGAAATGTAAATGATAAATCCTAGAGGAAATGAAAGCTGGAATGAAGGGAATGGACATTTGGGGGTTCTTTTTCTAGTCTGCAACAGTAAGGCTGAGGAAGCCTGTCTCCATGGGGACAGGGTGGGGATGCCTGCCCACACCCAGCTGTCTACTTTCTCTGGACCTGAGGGATGAGCTGAGGAGTAAGTGTGGATTTGCTACTTCTGGCCAGCGAAAGTCATCGTCTAGAAAGCCAACAGAAGTTCCAACTTGCAAGGAAATAGAGAAGAGTGAGATAAGGCTTCATGTTAAAAGTCTATAACTTTGAAGTGTTCTCTAAAGAAAATTAAGCAGCTCTGAATAAAATGGCTCATTTAATTCTAACTCTGGTCTTTCTGATTACCAAACTTCATTGTATTTAAGTATCATTTGGAGTAGCATATTGAAATGTGGATGTTAAGTCATTAAGTTGCTTCCCAACTGATTATGCAATATGAACTGATGATCCACATTTTGAGAAACATCTCTGTTTCCTCCCTGCCTGGGAGATCATCTTCCAGCTACTTTGTGCAGAACAAAAGTTTCCTGCACTCATATATTTGCGTTTACAGACTCTTGAAATACTGTCTTCCTTTGCTTCCTTGGCATATAACCAAATCTTTATTTTGTTCCTGTCTCCATCAGAAAAGCCTTCTATTCATTTTTGTGTACTCCCTTGGGCTTTTCTCTTTCAATATGTTTTATTATTTGAATCCCTATTTTACACAAATGCGGCCATGGTGAGCCCCTTAGCAAGTCCCAGTTGCACATCAATTGGCTGGACTGCTTTCCTTAGCTCTGAGCTTGAATGTCTAAATGCCTACTAGCCATTCCTGTGCAAAATATTAGAGATATCCCAAACTTACTCTGTATAAAAATAGACTTATAAACACTTGTACTTTTCTGTTCATACTTTATAGGAAATATTTTGTTTTACGTATGATCATATGGTGGAAACTAGTACTTAGGCTTGGAATTCTGAAGGTCATTTTTTAGTTCTCTGTTCCTATACTACTGCTCAACAAGTAATAAGCTACCAACTCAACCTCTTTATAAGATAGCAATTTGACTCAATCTCTACTCTCACTATCTGTACTTGGTGGAAGTTCATTTTTTGGTAATGATCAATATAGCAGTATTTTCATGAGTATAAATCAATTTATCCTAAATTTCTTTTTTCCTTTTTACTAATTCTAACTTTGGCCAGTGACCTTACAATTATATCAATTGCTTTTGTCATTCACTTGCTTTTAAAAGAAGTCATTATTATTATTAGTAATTGTTATTATTATTTGTATTTTAGTGCAGGTTCTATAGGGTCTACATAGTCTCACTATGTCTATCGGATTCATAATTATTCTCCTATTTTCAGCTTCCCAAATGCTGGGATTACAAGTGTGTGCCACCATGCCCAGTCTCAATCGCTGTCTCAGTGCACCCTGGGGCCGTGGCCGGCACAGCACTCACTCTGGGGATCGAACCCTGGCTGCTGCCCTCTTACTAAGCATGTGATTTAATTTGCTGAGCTATCTGGCTGGCCCATGAAGTCATGAACACAAGGATGTCAGGACTCAGAATGATGCATGAATGACTTTTATCTTTAGAACTAGAGAACTCATGGTGTCCTCTTTAAAAGGACCTTAGAATTCATTTTTCATGCTCTTGCTAGAGTTATTTTTATAAAAAACACACTTGGCTTGCCAAATCATCAAGTAACACAGAAATATTGGGCCATTTTACTGAATGCTAATGCCAACGTGAAAGTGTTTCCTTCTGCCTTCATCAGATAAATGACATGACTAAAGATAATAGATTTTTATAGAAACACTGAATTTCAAAGGCTGAAGTTATGTATGAAAAATAAGTGTTACTAATCTTAATCTATTATTTTATATCAAAATTTCTAGCAAAAAATAGTATTCTTGACTATCCCATTTGCATTAAATCTTGCAAAAGTTCTTTTTTTTTGGATGACAAGTTAAAACTTCTTAAAAACTGGGTCACTCAAATCATTCTCTCTTAAGCAGCAGAACGTACTTGAATGATTTGGACTAAGTGTTTTAGATAAAGGAAATAGGCCTTCTAAAATAACATGCAGCTAACAGCTGGAAAAGAAGTAATGAAGCATTAAGCATTAAGCTGTCCATTATGCTTAAAAAATAACTTGGCTAAAATCCTTCCTCCCATTTATAGCTCTCAGTGTACCTTCAAAATTTATGCAACTATACTTAGGGTGTCTGTTAAACCCACTTATCTCCTTTTATTTGTAATCCAGACTAAATAATTAATTCACATCAATTTAAGCTCTGCTCTTCACTGTTTTATGTTAAGCTATTTATGGTTTTCACAAAAATACTGTAGTGACAATATTTTAGGAATTAAAAACAGCTCTAAGTTTAAAATCATTTCACTATCTTTGCTAAGGTCAGATAATACATTCAGTGACGTTTCGTGTTGAGGAAGGTGCAGGACAGAGAGGCAATGGCCATGTCTGAGTGAGTCTGCAGGTGCCCACTGATTCCGTAGCGCAGAAGCAAGGATCACTACGCCAGACAGATTTCCTCGCCAGCACGAGGATGGACGGCTTCGGTTTACTGTGGCTCCCATAGTCCAAGCTTCAGAGAAAATAAACTCAGTTATAGCTATAGATCTTAAATTCAGCATTAGATTCACACTTGCCAGAAATATCCGCTTCATTTAAGTAACCAACTGTCTCTTTTATGATACTTAAAAAAAATAATAATGTGTACGTTTTTCTCTATCTTCACTTTCTCTTCCCTATACCATCCATTTGCTCTTACAATGCCTCATATTCCTGAATATCTGACATTTGAAATATAGAAAGCAGCTGTTCTTATTTGGGTATAGCTGCTGCACTCCAGTTCTATATATTTTGAATTTTTCTAGCATATTATCCCTCAAATAGTATTATATGTTATGGTCTGGTTCAATTTTTTCTAACATCTTTCTTCATATATATAATTTTACTTAGCTCCTTATATATGGAAATGGCCTTTAGCTCAAAAATAAAATTTTCAATTTTCTGTTCAGATCAATTGCATATTTAATATCAGATATTACAGTTTTGGTTCTAAACTGCATATTTAGTCTACTTTTATTGATTCCAAAATTTGATCACAATTATCTGTACTTTCATTTATTTTTCCCTTGATTTTTATAAGTTGTATTATTTTCACAGTTATTGCCTCTGCAGTTCCACAAAAATACATTATTCCAAAGATTAATATTTTCATTTCTATTATCTGTAATATTTTCAGTCATTTTTTGTGTTTTGTCTTCTCTGAAGGTTTAATGCAATGAAAGAGTGGAGCCCTTCATCTTATCTTCCTCCACTGGTGGTTGGCTCTGAATTCTGGCATATAGCCTAATTGGGTCCAACTTCCTTAATCCAATAGGAAATGTGCTGGTTCTTATTTGCAGCTTGGTGAAGTTAATTCTATTCATTTCAATTCTGCTCTAACAGAGGCTAAAATCTCCAACAGTTCCAACTGAGATCTGGGTTTTGTTTGTTTTGTTTTTGTTTTGTTAAAACTCTTCCTCTGTAGCTAGAACATCAGTTTTGACTTCTTAATACTTTAAGTTTGCCAAATACTCATTATGTGTTTTAGTCATTTTTTATTTAGCTGCTTAATTTTTGATTCTATGATTTTTTAAATGTATTTAGCACAGGATCTACAGGGTCTCACTATGTAGTAATTCTCGTTTTCACAAAAAAAAAAAAAATTGCCGATATTAACCAGGGAGATAGCTCAGTAGGATAAGCGCCTACCTGGCAAGCACAGGGTCCTAAGTTCAGTCCCCAGTAGCACAAAACAAAACACAAAATGTTGCCTGTATTCTCTTTGGACTCCTAAGCACTGGGAATACAGGTATGTGCCACCATGCCCAGTCTCAATCACCATCTCAGTGTGCCCCGGGGACAGGGCCAGCATGGCATGCCAGGAATCAAACCCCAGCTGCTGCACTCTGCATAGCAGGCACTTTAGTCTGCTGACCTATCTGGCTGGCTGGATTAATACTTGTTTGCATTTCATACAGTTTACAATCATCTTGGCAAGTGGGAACATGTGCATACTACAGCTTGTTTTTCTAATCTCTTCTCTTTCTCTGCTCCAGTACCTTCCTCCTCATATTCTCCATCCCAATTTTCATAGTTGTTCATATCGTTAACCTCAAATCATGTTATGACACTATGACATAAAATGTTTGCAAAAACTGAATCTATTTGGTTCCTGTATATGGCGTATCTCTTTTTTATTTATTTCCCCTTGCCCTCCTCCTCAATCCTCATCATTGTTTCCTTAGACTTCTCAATTGCAACAGATCTATTGCCTTATTCCCTCTATCCATCCCTTATTATTTTGTTTGTTTATTCTTTGCCTCACAAAGGTGAGTAATCTCAGACAATATTTACTCTTTATATTTAATTTATTTCACTTATCACTGTATTTTCCACATGTACCCATTTTCCTATAAGTGCCTCAAGTTTTCCTTCTTTGTACCTGAGTAGTACCCTATTATACCATTTTTCTTATCCAGTTATCTGTTGCTAGGTATATGGGGTGCTTCCAGGATTTAGCTATTATAAATTGTGCTGCTGTAAACATTAATATGCATGTATTGCTATAATGTAGTGTATCAAGTTCCTTAGGCAAGATACTTAGAAGGGAAATATCTGGGTCAAATGAAATGAAATTTCAATTTCAGTTATTTGAGAAATTCCTACATTGATTTGCATAATAGTTGTACTAGTTTGCCTTCCCACCAACAAATTAGGAGAGATCCTTTTCTGCCACAGCCTCATCAACAATTCTTATTGTTTGATTTCTTAATCATTACAATTTTTCCCAGAGTAACACAGAATCTTGGCATTATTTTTATTTGCATTTCTCTAGTGGCCAGAGATGCTTAACATATTTCCATATATTTATTGATAATTTGTATTTCTTCCACTCTGAAGTGTCTGTTTATTTCTGTTGCCCATTTCTTGACAGGGTCTTTAGTTTTTTTTGGGGGGGTTAATGATTTTGAGTTCTTTATATGCTGTAGGTGTTAGTTTTCTCACTGAGAAGTAGCTGAAAAAGATTTTTCCCATTGTATAGTTTGCCTCTTCATTATAATTGATTCTTTAGCTGTACAGAAATCTTAGTCTGATGTAACTTCATCTGTTGATCATTGCTATGATTTGTTGTTCACTTGAGGTTCTGTTTCAAAAATCCTTTCCTACATTTATGTCTTCAACTGCTTTACCCTATTTTACCTTCAAACAGACTTAATGTTTCTGCTTTAGTGTTCAGACCTGTTATCCATTTTGATTTTAGTTTACTATGTGATGAGAGGTAAGGGCCCAGTTACAATCTTTTGTGAACAGATGCCTATGGGGAGACTAGATAAGAAGATGAAGGCTAACTGACCTGTGAGCACTAAAGAGAAAGGTGGTAAGAGTGTGTCTCAGTTACTCCTCTCCTTGATGGGACAAATACCTGAGATTCAAAATAAAGGAAGGAAAGGTTTATTTAGCTCACAGTTACTGGAAGTTTTAGTCAAAACTTAGCTAGCTCCAAGGCAGACTAACACATGGCAGAGGGCAGCAGTTCATGGCAGCTTCCAGCAAAACAGCAAGAGTAAAAGGGAAGAGTAACAGCAACAATGGCTACAGAGAACAAGTATGTCTCCCTTATGCTGCATTCAGACTATCTACCCCAGGTTGGGAGCAATACTCACACCCATAATCCCAGCAGCACTCGCACCCATAATCCCAGTTGATTGTGAGTTAATCACAAACTCTAGAAGTCTACCCCATGACTGCATGAGGCTTTGGGGGGACAACTAGACACAACCATAACATTCTGCCCATGGATCTCTAAAGACTCATGCACATCTCTTTAAGCAAAAGACATTTTAATCCATCTCTAAGAGTTGCCAAACTCCCAAACATTTCAGTATTACTGAAAAGTCCAAGTCATAAGTCTCTTCCAAGATCTAAAACAAACTCTTAGCTATGAGCCCCTGTACAAATGAAAAGCACAAGATAAACATTACTGTTCTAAAAGGTGCAAACAACAGGGAATACAAAGCACTGGGACCAACACAAGTCCAAAGTCCAGCAAGGCAAACGTTAAGTCCTGTAGTTCTATGTGGAACATCTGCAGCAATCTGTGGCAGATTGTGAGCTCCATGTGGCTCTTCCCCTATGGCACTCTTAGTGGTAGCTCCCGAGGCTCCTGTCTTAGGTCGGCTTTGCTCCCTCTTTACAGTTTCCTTAGATGATCCACGTTCCTGACTTTCCCAAGCTTCTGGGATTTCTTCTGGATAGGCTTCTCACTTACAGCTTTTACACATTGCCCTCTCAGGGGCATACTGCTTTGCCTCCCAGGCCTTCTTCTGAAACCTAGGTAGAAGCCTTCTTAACCTAGGAACTCCTGCATTCTGAATGCCCTCAAAAACAATGCCACATGGATGATGCCCAGGTCTGCTGCCAGCTGGAGCAGTAGCCGGGCTTTATTCTTTCTTGGATGTAGGAGTCAAATACCTGGATCACTGAGCTCTCTGACCCTGATTCTGAGGAGCAAATTCTCCATGCCAGCGCCACATTGGAACCTGGTGTGGCTACTGTCACCATTCTGGAACATGATGCTCTATGGCTTTCTCCTCAAGGCCAAATCCCTCTCCCTTGCATGCTGAGGCTGCAAAGAGTGGAGACCTGCTGCCTTCAGTGATGCCTTCATGCCAACCTTTTTATTCTCTTGTTGGCAATGGAGATCCTCTCAGCTCTTTCTTTTCATTGCACAGCTTTATTGGAGATTCCTTTCCACCCAAACTCACAACATTTTAAATCATCCTGCTGGACTCTTTGCGCTTCATTTTCAACATAAATCTAGCTCAATACCCTCCCAAACAGTCATGCCACTGCTTCAATATTTGACTACTTTGAGATTTCTTTTGCCATATTAATTAGTCCACCATGCTTAATCTCAGTCTCAGGCAATATCTCTAGAAACAATCAGAATGCAAACAAACTGTGCCATTTTGTAATGTAAATCATGTGGAGTTCAACAACCAGCACCATCTTTCTTCCTAGAAGAAACCTCCCTAGCCTGGTGTTTACAGGCAGGATTTCTATCAGCCTTTTGGTCTTCTGAGCTCAGAAGAATCTCTCATACAGGACAGCCAAAGCTATTCCAGTGCTTCTCTTGTAAGCAACATCTCCAAATATTTTCTATCTCTTCCTATAAGCCATGCCCAAAAGCTCATAATCCACATGGTCAGGTTTAGCCACAGCAATGACCTCACTCTCAGTACTAAATTCTGTCTCAGTCACTCTTCTCTTGTTGCAGGGACAAATATCCAAAACTCAAAATTAAGGAAGGAATGGTTTATTTAGCTCACAGTTACTGGAGGTTTTAGTCCCTAATCAGCTGGCTCCAAGGCAGACTAGAACATGGCAGAGTGCAGCAGTACATAGCAGCAGAAGGCAGCAAAAAAGCAAGAGTAAAAGGAAGGAGTAACAGCAACAATGGCTACAGAGAACAAGTATGTCTCCTCATACAGCATTCAGACTACCTATCCCAGGTTAGGTCCAGTACTCATACCCATAATCTCAGCAGTATTTACACCCATAATCCCAGAAATATGTGTATCCATAATCCCAGTAGATCATGAGTTAATCACTAACTCTAGAAGTCTACCCCATGAATGTGTGAGGCTTTCGGGGGACAACTCGAAGCAAACCATAACAGAGTACATGCTGATGCAGGATGAGATCCTGTGGTTAACATGAATGTATACCATGCATGTTGGGAGGCAAATGATTCCTGTTTTACTCTGAATGCTTGTGTTCATGTCTAAATAAAACACAGGTATGCCAGTCAAAAGGATAGTAGAGCCTTCTCATCCCCCACGTTTGAACATATTTTGTATTTTTTTTTGCGTTTCATTTTTGCTTCCCCTTGGTCAGCTACAAGCTTGTAGGTTAACACTGCAGACATCTGGTTTTCGTAGCCACACTTGTTGAATAGGCTGTCTTTCCTCTAACAAATTGTTTTGGTCTCTGCCAAAAATTATACA
Organism: Tympanoctomys barrerae; assembly: GCA_002564285.1. NCBI lineage: Eukaryota > Metazoa > Chordata > Mammalia > Rodentia > Octodontidae > Tympanoctomys > Tympanoctomys barrerae. Next base: position 2,548 of record NDGN011469776.1, on the reverse strand, counting down.
GCTGAAAGTGTCTGAAGAAGTTTCTGTATTCTCTGTTTTGTTCCATTGATTTATGTATTTGTTTCTGTTCCAATATATGTGCTTTTCATTGTTATTATTTTGTAGTATAGATTGAATTCAGATATTAGTAGACCTCCTGTTTTGTTATAGTTGCCAACATTGGTTTTGCTATTCTGAGTCTCTTCTGGTGACATATGAATTTTAGGATTGCTTTCTCTAGATTTCTAAAGTATGCTGTTGATGTTTTTCTTCAAGGCTGCATTGAATCTGCATAACAGTTTTGGGACTGTGACCATTTTGATAGTATTGGTTCAGTCTATCCAGAATCAGGGGATATCTTTGAATTTTCTGATGTCCTCTTGAATCTCCTTTTAAGAAGGCTTTCAGTGTTTTTCCACTTAGTATGATGATTTTTATGAAATTTGGCAACTGGCAATTATCTTGAAATGAAGATTGATACCTCCTCCCATACCTATTTTCCCCATGTAGCTCAGCTGCATTAATTCCTGACTGCCTTAGCAGTTCCAAATGCCAATATTGTGTTTCCAGTATTAGAATGTTTACTGAGGTACTTCTGCTTTCTTGGGGGTAGCTCTCATGACTTCTGTAACTTTTATCTTGTGGCAAAAATAAAACACCAGACCTTTTAAGGATGAAAGAAATTTCAGATATAGGCCAAAACAGATCTTCCCTCACTTTCCTATATTTTTGTTTTCATGGATTGTAACTGTATTGAATTATGACACACGGATGCTCTGAACTACCCAAGAATGGTCAAACCATGAATAAGTAAGCATAAAAATATGTGTTCTTCTGAACATTGTTCTTCAGTAAGTGCAAACATATTATAATAAACATAGGAAGGTCATTATAAATATGAATCCTTAAAATTATATTAACTTAATCACAATAATCAGTTTGAATGGTAAGAATTTTCTTATGAAGTGACATATGAAAGTATGACTGATTCTAGGACTTGAAATATGTATAAATACAATGACCTTGGGGTTTTTACACAATTTCACTGTTGGAAAAATTTCCTATGCCATAATTTGGAAAAATTGTTTTGAAAAGTCTCACAGTTTCAAACCTTCAATCATGAAGCCTTGCTTTTCTGAAAAGCTTATCAATACATATTTGGCAAAAGTTATTAATAAAAAATCAACTCTGATTTATATTTACATATATATTAATTTTTGAGATTTAACATATCGATAAAACCTATATAAAAATAGATATAGCAATGCAAAGTTCCATTTTCTTAGCATCACTTAGACACATTTACACTTGAACACAATGGCTATATTTCTTGCAAATAAATATTCCTGTATCATAGATGTTTCAGTGTTCTACCAGCATGACAAAATCTGTAGTAACACAAAACTAATTTGATTTCTGTTCTTTTTCTTTTTTTTGACTCTGCTCAAGATCAAATTCAGGATCTCATGCACTCTAAGCAAACTGTAAAACACATAGTTATTTCTCAACTATTGTTTGACTTTTCTTGATTAATACACTTTCTCACATGTTTTTCATTTTACTAATATGAAAAATTAAATAAAACCTTTATTTGAAAAATTAAATACTTTAATGTATTCTCTATATAATAAAAATATAATAATTATGCTATCATAATTCACGCTTCCTTCAAAGACATTATTATTTGTTATTATTTATTAACAATTTTAATCTAGACATATTATTAAATATCAAATAGCAAATAACACATAGAATTTGTTACTTGGATTATGTTTATGGCAAACTTTTAAAAATATTATTATTGAAACACAATTTCCTATTTCAATTTAATGTTATTCTACTTGATTCAAATTAGTACATGAAAAAATCAACCAAAATCACACACAAAAAAATTGAATGAAGACATTTTTAAATAACTAAAATTTTTATTTGTATGAACTGTTCAGTGTTTCACTTGGGAATTTGGATGTAAGGATTAGTAGTGCTTTTTAAAGAACATTGGTCAGAACTTGTTAAATTAATGATTTCTGAAATGAACTTGGGAAACAATTATATTAAAAATCATATGAAAAGAAGCCAGGTGTAGTTTTGCTACACTATTGCATAGCTTTTGAAATTATATAACAAATTTTTCATCTTAAGCTGTTTTAAAGAACAGACTTGCCAAGCTGCATATATAATCACAGAATCACAGCAATAAAAGAATAATATGTTTATGTATACCTATATCAATATAAAAATGGCAGAATTCATCTTATATTTGCAAGTGAAATTAAGTGAACTCTAATTTAGGGTTATATGTCACATTTATTTTTATTTTTCTTATTTATTTATTTTTTAATTTTTTATTCATTTTAATGAGAAATAAAGATACAATACCAATGAAATAGTTTCAAAACAGGTTAGTAGGACAATTACAATACTTAACACATTGCATATTGTCATTTTCCTAGTAGTTATACTGAGGACAAGATGAAGACATGCTATCTTCTCCAAACAATAGTAGTACAAACTTTTGTTCTCAAAGAACTAAGAAAAAGTAGTTATATATCTATCCTAACTCTCATGT
>NDGN011469772.1:0-12038 GCA_002564285.1 Tympanoctomys barrerae | reverse complement strand
CACACACACACACACACACACACACACACACAGAGAAATAAATAAAATTAAAAAAAAATAATAGAAATGCATAGTGAGGCATAGATAACATTTATCTGGTGACTACAATAAAGAAGTTTTTTAAAAAAAGAATGAAGTTGGCATTAATGATCAATCTCACTTAGCCTAATTATTCAAAATATTATTTCAATATGAAATAAATATAAAAGTGTGAGACATTTTACATTCCTTCTTGTGTACTATCTTTGAAGTCTGGTGTGTGTCTTATGCTTACAGAGAGCAGCGCAGTTTGGACCAGTCTCATTTTAAGTGCTCAGTAGCCGCCATATCAGACAGCACAGATCTGCTGAGTAAAGGATCATAAGATATGGCAAATTGTTGTGGGTTAGATTTAAAATTTCTCTTAGAAATCTCATGTTTGGAGATAGGGCCTGGTGGGAAGGGAGGAGTCACTGGGGATGTGACTTGGAAGGGTGTACTCTTGTCCCTGGTTCCTCCCTTCTTGCTTCCTGGATGCCATGCTGTTCTGTCCTGTCATTTCTGCTTGGGAGTCTGCTAATCATGGACTGAACTCACTGTAGTTGTGAGCTAAAATTAATCTTTCTTCTTTTAAGTTGTGGTGGGAACTAGGGATGGGAAAGCTAAAACACAGGTGGTGAAAGTTCTGTGAAGGAGATAGAGCACAGTGAAGAGGTAGATAACGTTAGATAACAGTGGTCAGGAAAGGATACTCTATGCAGATGATATTGATGAAAGAAATAAGGTGAGGAGTTGTGGGAATATCTGGGAAGAATGTTCTAAGTGGAAGTGTCAGGTACAGAGGCCGGGTGGCAAAAGTGTGCCTGAGATGTGTAATGGATATAAGGAGCCCTTTGGTCTAAGTGTAGTGAGGGAGCACAGTGTGCTGAGTCTTGTAGGGCTTTGTGACCCATTGTAGAGTATTTTCTAAGCACAGTTATGGAGATTGGAGGAGCAACATGGTATGAGTGGTCTACCTCATGTTGTCAATAGGTCGCTTGGGCTGCTGGTGGAGGATGGGCCCTAAGGGAGGCTTTGAGCTAGAAGTGTATATGTATATGATCGTACCTGTAGCTGCGCACTCAGCATTTATTGACCACCTACAAAGTGCAGAGTATCAGCCGTTGGATACTGATCATCAGCATGTCCCCTGTCCTCAGGAAATGCAGGCTAGCGAATGAGTAGGAAGTTTGAATCAAGGGGCCATGGAGAAGAGGGGATGTTCTGTGAAGCCAGATTTGAGACCATCTGACTGTGCTGGACTTTGCCAGTCTGGTGAGTAGGCTGGAACCTTAGGTGGAAGAGTTTGCATTTAGGTGACCTACAGGTTTTCCTTTTTTTTTTTTTTTTTTTCTCAGAACTGGGGATTGAACTCAGGCCCTTGCTCTTACCAAGGAAGTGCTTATCCTACTGAGCCATCTCCCTAGCCCCAAAACAGAATTGTCTTTTTAATTTTTTTAATTTTTATTTTTTTGCGGAACTGGGGATTGAAGTCAGGGCCTTGCGCTTGCCAGGGAAGCACTTATCCTACTGAGCCATCTCTCTGGCCCCAAAATAAAATTGTCTTTTTAAATTTTTTTTATTTTTATTTTTTTGCGGAACTGGGGATTGAATTCAGGCCCTTGTGCTGCCAGGCAAGCGCTTATTCTACTGAGCCATCTCCCTGGTCCCCGACCTACAGGTTTCATCTTGTGCTGAGAGCAGCAGCTTTGATTCTCTTGACAGTGGGCAGCCCTAAGTTAAGTTTGGGAGCTGGGGTAGATGTTATTGCTGTCCATTTAGGTCAGTGGCCCCTGCTGCAAGGAAGAGGATGTACAGGGAAGGGAGTAGGAATGTGCCAAAGGTTGGCCTTCCCCCAGGGCACCTCGTTGTTTCTTGTGTAACTTACCTAACCCTGGCTGCTCACAGATGGTTTTCAGATTTTCTGCCCTTTGTGACAACTCACAAATGAATTTAATCAGTGCTAAAAATATATTCCCCCATGCCTGATTTGATTGTCTCAATCAAAGATTTGATCTTTGAATTCCTTTCTCTTTTGAATTTGAAGTCAGTAGATTTTTATGGTCATTTGTTTTAATTTTGCCATCTTCCCCTATTTTCCTTGTTTTCTCAGACTTTTGAGAGGCAGCTGTTACTTATCAATACTAGATAAAGCTGATTTATTTTCTGCTTCATCTTAGCCTTTGAAGCATGCTTTTGTAGTTATTGATTTGCTGTTTTATATCCATTCATCCATTTGTTCATCCATTCAGTGGACTGTTAAGTGCTTTCTTTTTGGGAGAAACTGCTTTTGGCCTCTGTACTATGGCTCAATTAAACAAGTGACATTTCTTTGAGATGTCACCTACCTGTTGTCCTAAACTTTGTGTATCGAGCTCATTAGAGTGAAAGGTACAATATAGGCATAAGTCAGGGTAGGCAAATCACATGGTCCTAAAGTTGCAGCCTGCTAAGGTCACAAACTACCTCCATCATTTTATAAATAAGTCTAGTCTTCTGATCTCATCCTCTCATCCTTCCTATTCCATACAATCAAAATAATAACACCATATTTATAGGGTTATATTGAAAGCTGAAGGAATTAAATAGCTATGAAGTTGTTGCCCTGAATAGACACAGTTGTTGAGCGCTATTAGAATTTTGCCTTGTACCTCATAGGGTTTTCATAAACCTTGTGGTGATGTGGATTGAAAGCTTACAAAACACAATAATGGATAGACAAGGTCTACTCCTCACCAAGTATTTAGTTCTGCTGTGATAAAGTGCAATAGCTTTTGGAGAAAAGAAGCTCAGTGTGAGCTTCACAAGCTAAGTATTGGGGGAAGTTGAACTTTGAAGTCTAAATAAGCTTAGCTTGTGAAGAGCAGATGTTTCCTTGGTGGCTTTGTCATTCTTCCAGCCATAGAGCTTTCACTGAGCCCTTTCTTTGGCTAGGGATGAATAAGGGCATGATTGCTACTATCAAGTAGCTCATGATCTTGTGGGAACAACAGAAACAAAGACTTCTCTAGATGGTAGAGTTGAGGTCAGAGCTGCAGTGTAGGGTGGGGAGTGTTTTGAGTGGAGTTGCTTCTGAGGGTCAGGACACATCCTAAAGCAAGCAGAGGCTGAGGGTGGGCCCTGAGGCCTGGAATTCTGGCCTGTGGTTAGGGTAGCTGCTTGCTTTCTTGAAATACTGAAACTTCAGATGAATATTGAGAGTAGTAGGGGTTCAAAGGTAGGAGGTCCATATTAGGGGGTCTTGTTTGACTAGTTGTGTATGTTAGTTTTATTGTTACTGTATTTTGTCTAAAGATGATGTAATGAACAGAAATCCAGTAGTAGAACATATAGTACATGAATCAAAAAAGGAGATCATATCAAATTGAAAGGCTTCTGGAAACCAATAGAGTGAAAAGACAACCTGCACAATGGGAAAAATTTTCATCAGTTATTCTTTAGATAGAGGACTATTACCTACAATATATGAAGAACTCAAAAAAAAAAATAGATTCTTTAAAAATAAAAGACCCAATGAAAAGACAGACAACTGATATGAATAGACATTTTTCAGAAGTATAAATTGCCAATACATACATGAAAAAATGTTTAGCATTGCTGGCTATCAAAGGGATACAGATTAAAGCAACACTGAGACTCAAGAAAGAATAATTGCCCTAGAAAATAACCACAACTGCTGATGAAGCAGTGGGTGGGGGAGGAACACTTCTACATTTCTGCATTGTTGGTAGGGATGTAAACTAGTGTAACCATTTGGTAAGTCAGTGTGGAAAGTCATCAGAAAACTAGAAGTAAAACTTCTATGTGACTCAGGAATGTCCCTTCTAGATATCTTCCCAGAAGAATTACAGATATTGTATTTCAATGATACAAGTATACCTATGTTTATAGCAGCACAATTCATAATAGCTAAATCTTAGAAGCAGCCCTGATGTTCATCAGCAGATGAATGGGTAAAGAAAATGTATTTTACACAACGGAGTGTATCCTGCACCACAAAGAAGGATAAACTTGAGTCATTTGTAGGACAATGGATGCACATTGAGTTGATGATAATAAGTGAATTAAGTCAGACACATGAGCTTAAATATCACATGGTTTCTCTTATGTGAAACCCAAAATATGCATAAAGAACAAAATAAAAAGCAGCTAATAGGAAGTAGGTGGATCCCTGGAATCAACAGAAAAAGAAGTAGGGAGAGTAGGGAGATACATTTTGTTCAAAGGAAGAAAGGATGAAGAGCTAGGGGGTGGTAAGAGAGTTCAGGGAAAGGGGATTTAAAAAGTTTTAGCATGTTATATCCATATACCAACTCCACACAAGGAATATAATCATTGTGTAATACAAACATGTGCTCATAAAGATGAAAACTGAAAAAAAAAATGTAACCTTAAGTTCACTCTGTATGCAGTGGGAACCACTTTACAAATGAGTGTATCATGATGAGCTTTGTGTACCATAAAACCAGAGGGTGAGATATTGGCCGCCAGCACTGTTTAGGAGGCTGCTGATTTGAAACTGGCACCGATAGGCCTGAGCCAGTGCACTGCAGTTGAGTGGGTCCACTCAGCCCCCCACTCCCTACCACCTTCCTGACCCTCTGCCAGCCAGACATCTAAACCTGTTCCTCACTCCCCCACCTACCCAGCAACTTACCTGCCCAACCATCCAGATCCATCCATAAGCGAGCTCCCAACCCAGCCAGCCATAAATTTATTTATTAAGCTCCTGTCTTGGTGCCATGTGCTTGGGAGACTGTGGTAACCAGGACCATCACTTTCCAGGTCTTCTGGAGCTTATTACCTAGTTGGGAGAGGCAGATGTCATGGGAATCTCATAAATGGTTGCATACCAGGGGTGGACAGAAGCACCTAGAAGAAAAAGAAAAGCCTTGTACAGCAGAGGGACCTGATTTAGGATGGGGAGAGGGGGCCAAGAAATCTTCCTGAGCAAGGGACCTCCAAGCCACATCCTGAAGGTTTCCAGAGGCAGCTAAGAGGCACATTGATAGTGACTGCCAAGATGAAGGCAAGGAAAGAGGAGTGTGCCACGTGTTGTGGGTATGGGCTGGCAACATGGTCTCAGCTAATTTTGAACCACCTAGGCTGTACTGTTCATTGCAACAACGCATGCTGCCGAGAGCTGTGCAGCAGATGGTGTGGAGTCCGGCACACATGGTGGCTCCTCAGTTTTGTTTTCTTTTCCTTCTTAACACAGTGGGCCAACCCTGGGCACTTATTCCTTCCCCTACCCATAACAGTCCATGACCTGGACCTCAGAGTCTTACAGAAAGGAGATTCATTCCATCACTGATTAACTGATCTATTCAACATTCACAAAATATGTAACGTTGCTGAGTCTGTTCCAGACCTTATGTTTATCTAGTAATGTTTAAAGTTTTGGTTTTGGGACCACTGGAACTCTTAAGATTATTGAAGAGCTTCTGCTTTGTGTGTTCTACATTTACCATATAGATTAAGACAAAACTTTGAAACATAAGACACATATGCACATGTTTCTGTAGTCATCAGAAAGATGAGCATGACAGTCAATGTTGTGGGATCATTATAAACATAATTTTGACCTTACCGGCTCCTCTGCTGCTGTGCCGCACGTTGGGACAGAGAGGTATGCAAGTCAGGCACTTCCTTTGTCTTGGGTGTACTGGGTCCTGGGCTAGTGTGGGAGCCTGCAGTGGGATTGGGGTTTGTCTGAGCCCTGGGCAAGCCAGGAAGGTGCTTGGAGACTCAGCCAGATGTGCCTCAGTAGCATGGAAGAGGAAGCCTGTGGGAGGCCAGAGGCCTCATCGGGACCTGGAGTTCATCATGGTTGTATGTTAATACTACATTTGCTGGGGCGATGGCAACAGTTTGAGCCTTTGTATGACTGCAGCAGATGTGAATTTATCCACTTGTTTGGTTTCACAAGGCCACATGACTGCTGTTAGGTCCCCTCTGTGTGACTCAAGGTAGCTAAGGACCCCTTTGTGTCAAGAGAGCTTCCTACGTCAAGGGGTAAGCCAGGCCTGTCAGGCTCTGAAAATGCAATCAAGCCCCATATAGGTGCAGCTCAGAGGCAGTGGCAGTGTGCAGGAGAAGGAGGCTGAATGAAAACATGTGATTAATCATAACCTGTCAGAAGAGTGACACGGAGAGCTGAGGACGTGAGTGAAACAGAAGTAGCAGTGCTCACTGATGTCATCCCATTGTCTTGAGCTGAGGCCTCTTGGCCTGACAGTTAGTGAGTGCCTTTGCTTCTACTTAGCTCCAGCCCCTGCCGACCTTTGCAGTGTGTCAAATTAGAAGGGTAACTTTTGCCAGGTGCACGCCAGACTTTTTGGCCCTCAGACAGCTGGGCCAGAAGGGGTTCCTGCTCAGCTGGCATAAACTTTTGGGAAATTGAACTGCAGAAATGAGGCCAGATCTGTTGTGCTGTCAGTCTCTGTTTTATTGCAAAGGACTGTGATGATATCACAGGGCTGTTATCTTACCTCAGGCCCTTCTGGCTCCATGTCAAGTTCTTTGTTTTATTTCTGCCTTCGAGCTTTAGTAGTGTATTCAGTTTCAGGTAATCTAGGGTGAAATTGTTGAGTGTTAAGAACCTGTTAATATCACCCTGTTCTATAGTCCCTGGGGATCAGTAACTTCATTTTTCAGAAATTACATGTCTCTAGGGTATTGGAAGGTGAAAATACTATGATGAAGTCATAAGGAATGAAAGTGACGGACACACAGCTCACACTGCAAAGACAGTGAATGACAGGGACATTCGTTGCATCCCTGGTGGTTTCTTTAATAAATCCTAAGTAAGAAATCAGAAAATCAGAACAAGTGAGAACTTTTTGCCCCAGTCTGTTACATTGTGCTGTATACTGTTAATGTAGGTTGGTGATTTTCATTGTTCCCTCTCCCATAAAGGCATCATTGATGGCAGAAGAGAGTAAAACCCAACCAATAGTACAAGGTGGTGGTTGAGGAGGCCATCCAGGTCTTTAGTTTCACTGCAGCTAGTCATTTCAGGAAGTTTCTCTTACTGGAAGTGTTGTCTGTCTCCTGTCCCTGGGTTTTCTGCAGGGGTCTACATTCCCATGTCTGGGAGCCTGGGGCAGGCTGGGTTGGATCTGGGGAGATGAGCACCCCTTATGGGGAAGCCGCACTCAATACCTGCCCACTGCTCTGTGGAACGTGGTCTTCCTGGGCCATGTACTATGTCCCCTATTCTTAGTTGTGTTTTTAGAGAAGTTGGAATTCCAGGCTCTTATGAAAAATCTTCTGGTTTTTAAACTATTGGCACTTAATTACAAACATTTAAAATCATGGCTGCTAGTCTTTTTTAATGCCATTTGCAAACTTCTGGCATGGAATGAGTGCTTAACAACTTTGTTTTGTTTGCTTTATTTAAACTATTTACTTTTAGTGTTTCTTTCCTCTTGCACTGTCCTACAGTATTACTGTTTTTGGTGTCTTGGGAGGTGTCTCTGAGTGGCCTTTGCTCATCCTCAGTTACCCTTCAAGTAGCCTTGAATATCACATAATACTTGGAGAAGCTGCTCCTGTTCTGGTCACTGGGAAGATGTGGAGCGTGTGGTTTTTCATGGGCAGGAACAGCCAGGAACTGGAGCCTCTGAGATTGGGCTTTTAAGATGTTCCTGTGATTTGTGCTGGTGATGCTTCTCAGCACTCTGGCCTGTAGGATCTTTGCCTTATACCTCAGCACCCACCTGAGGTTGGTGGAACAGGCAAGACTCACCCAATTTTATGGGCCGGTAGACAGGCTGAGCAGTGTCAGTGCCTCGGCCAGTGGTGATGCAGAGTCAGAAGAGGCTTCTGGGGTTGCTCTTCGCTGCACTGTCCTGTTGCGCTGTGCCATCACCACACACTCTGTGAAGCATGGTTTTTGCTGAGCACCCTCAGTGAACACTTAGTCTTATTCCCTTTCTAACATCTGGTTTCCTACAGGCCTGCATCATGTTCAGTTTTCTCCTGGGGGCTTGGTAGTGACATCTAATTATGGGGTGAGGTGCTCCCTGTGAAATGTGTAGCAGGCCCGTGGAGAAGCCATGGTTAGGATGCTGGGACACACTGTCTTAGCTACTCCTTCTGTCTGCCTGAGAGGGCTTAGGGTGCAGCCTGGTGGGTTTAAAGCTGTCAGAGATTTCTATGTGCAGTGAAGTCCTGTGCTGGAGTCCTTGCAGGCGTGTGTGCAGGGCTCAGCCCTGGGTAGCATTGTACAGGAAGAGGTCCCCTTGCATGGTGCCTGGTGTCTCTTGGTGCAGAAGGATGAGTGAGAGCCAAAGCCTGGATAGCCTTGTGTTTCTACCTTGCTCCTTTGCTGTGTCATGGTGAGCACTCTTTTCACAAAGCCCCTGTAAGAAGTGAGGCAGGTGGGACACAAGTCTTTACCATACAGGGCTCCCTCAAGTGTGGGAGAAACAGTGTGGTTCATAGGATGTCCTGGAAAGGACCTCTCTGTGACCTACCTTCTTCACTGTAAATAATGTGATTTGGTTCCTTTTAGGACCAAATTTTTCACCAAGCCGCCCAAGATCAGGTGTCTCCTGGCCTGAGCCCCATGCTGCTGCTATGCTGTATCCCTCTCCAAACCCCAAATTGGCTTTGCCTTTGCAGCCATTTGCTGTTATCCATGTGGCATTGTTGTGGGTTCAGAAGACCAGGAGCCATGATTATTTGACCTGATTCCCTCATGGGGCCTCATGAAGGGGAGACATGTGTTTGCCCACTGCCCCTTCTGCCTCGGTGGCACTGTAATTCATGTGGGAGTGTGCACCCAGCCTTGCCCTGGGGAGGAAATGGAGGGTGTAGCCTGCCTGTGTGCCTTTAGATTGGACACTTGCAGGTGCAGGCAGAGCAAACAGCATGATTCACAATGATTTAAAAATGAAAAAGTCTTGGTATTCCTTCCAACCTTATCTTTTCAATGAACTGTTCCCCCTGGCTTGTTTGAAGGAAGGTAGAGCATTTCATAAATGAAGCTCTTTGTAAGATCCTCCACATGATCGCTCTTTATTTCTGTAAGGTAAGGCCTGAAAACTTGACAGATATGTTTTTTAGATTCTCACCATTTCTATCCATTTTGTAAAGGGACTGAAGGGTTATATTGAAATGACTTTCCTGTCCAGGCTAAGAGCTCTCTGAGGGCAGAACTCTTGGCTAGTTATGTTCTCTGCTATATCTCAGGGCTTTGAATGCTACTGACACAAAGGAGTGGCCTAGTGCACAGTTGTTGAATAAATGGAGGCATCTCGATTTCATAATGGAAATGAGCATGCCTATCCAAGGTCTGCACTGTGCTGGCTCTTGTGCCACTTGCTTACTTCTGTCAATCTTGCTGTAGAAAATCTTCCCTTAGTGTAGTCAGCAATCTCAGGGTCACTGTGCAGTTAGCAGTTTTTAGGCAACTGTGTGTAATAGCTTTTATTCAGCACCATTATGCAGAGGAGAAAACCAAGGCTTAGCAAAATCTTGGACTAGTGTGCTCAGTGTTGAGTGGCTAGCAGTTGGGATTTCTGTGCCAGTCCCTGTACCCAGCTCACCACACCCAGTACTAAACCATGTCCTTGGCAACATGAATGTCAGGTGCTCTGCTCTATGGAAAAGTTACAAGAAAACAAGATCTCATCGTACTACACTGTGACTGGAAGTGAAGTCTTTTGAAAAAAAGCTACTACAGTTTAGTTAGGATTTATACCTACATGGTATATTTGGCAGTAATGAAAAAGGAATCACTCTTTATTTTTACAGGCCAGCTGTTGCATTTTTTCAAAAGCTATTACAGAAAATATTTTCCTAAGATAGATAGTTCTAGAAAAATGTTGTGGTGATGGCATAAATGGAGACAGAGGGCATGGATTTCTCTGCGCCCAGTGGTTGTGCAGGACAGCACAGCATGACTTTGGGCATGGGGTAGGTGACCTAATGTCCAAATACAGGGAAAAAACAGAAATAATAATAGATATTCTTACACTGTGAGTTTTTAAACTTACATCACCTCTTTAAAACTCTACCTGTTAAAGATTTCTTGCTAGCGCATGTCTTGGGGAGTATATTGAAGAAGTTTGGGAATGTGCAGGGCAGTGCTTCCTCTCTTTCCTCTGACTTGAGAGGACACAGAAGGCCGTCTACACCATGGTTCTAGGTGTGGATCTGGGGGATCCAATAGCTTCCTGTTTGCCTTTGTAGTCACATCTGCCAAGTTCACTGATCTTTAAGAGGAAAACACATCTACATGTAAAGATGCAAAGTGGATACTACAGTTGGAACTGCTTGAGATCATACATTATCTGGTTTGTAGATAACCCATTGAATTTATTCATTTGCTCATCCATAGGGGACATGTTCCAAGACCTGTGTGCACAGTACCAAACTCTTTATGTAAACATATTATATTTTTCCTATACATCCACACCTATCCACACCTATGCTAGAGTTTATAAATTAGCATAGTAGAATAACAGTAGCTAATAATAAAGGCAAACAGATATAAGTTCTGTAATGAGTTATCTACTTATGGTTTCTTGAAAGAAGACAAATATTCATATTTTTGTACTACATTCATGTGTAGGTAATTGAAACTTGGGTGAACGAGGACTCCCATTCATACATTCATCCTTCAAAGTGTATTCTCTTCTTAGGAACAATGCTAGTAGGGTGAGATCTATAAAACGTCAGGTATTATCTCTGCCCCAGGTAACTCCAAGGCTGGTATAGATGATAAGTTGTCTAACAGTCAACAGGTCCAGTGTGTAACTGTTGGGGAATGTCCCATAGAGGTAATGGTGGATGGGATCCAGGAAGGACCCAGGAAGGCTCTGGAAGGATAAATCAGATGGAAGAGGAGGGCACATTCTGGGCAGAAGCACCCACATGAGGAAGGCCAGGGCTAGGTCTAGTGGGTTCCCTAAGAAGAAGCAGTTTGTCATGGATGAGCATGGTCCGTGCTGGGCTGTGAGGTGCGAGGTGAGGCTGGATGGGCTTCTTGTGCCCCTGCCAGTATCTGGGCCATTTGGAGACTTACCCTGTTGAACGAGTACTTTTCCTGTAATTGGCCCCCTGCATCCCTGGGGCCCATGATGACCTAATTCCCACCCTCAGAAGCATGCAGCTGACTCAAATTAGAGGAGCTAACTCTGCCATAGCAGTTCTGTATCCCTCTGAAGTATTAAATGCTTGTGTAGTTCCTGTGACCATCTTCATGTTCCCTCTAGAGTAGCACTCACAGTAAGTCAGAGACTTTTCTGGGCCTTGGTTTTTCTCAGAGGTAAGGTGATAGGCTCGGTCTCTTGCCATCTTCTGCGTCCATCTTTTGTCACATGTCCCATTTCCCTGAACCCCATCTCAATCCTTAGCTGAGCTTCTCACCCTTCTCTTTTGGTCCTCCGTTATCTCCCTACAGATTTCCTATGAAAATGTCCTCAGCTTTAATCTGGGACAGCAGATGTAGTTCTTTATGCCTTAGGCTTGAATTTTGTGATGTATGAAATTCTTTAACGTGCCTGTCAGCTTTTCTCAGCTGGGATTGGGGTTTCATGCTAGAATTGAGTTCTCATGATCTGAGCAAGGCATTCCTGACATGTGATGAGCCAACTTACCTCTCCTGTCCTTAGAATAGTTCTAGCTGGGGACCTTCCTCAGCAGAAGAGGAGATAGTCACTCACTCACTTTTGATATTCTGGGTTCCAGAGACTAGAGGAGAAAGGGAAAGTCAGGGCTGAGGAGTAATGCATTGTATACCACCAGGCAGGGCATCCAGGCCTGGCGTCATGGTAGAATTTGTGCATTCCTGATTCCTGTGCTGGACAGTCTTACTTTTAGGCCTGGGTTGGGGCTGTCCGGATACTCATTCTGTCGATCCTCAGGTCTGGGGCATCACAGCTGGCCTGGTCATCATGGGCATGTCTGTGCTAAGCTCTGGGCCAGCATCCCTTGTTTGGACTCCCACGTTCTTTCCTAGCTCTCCCCTCATCCTTTTATTAGAGTCTATGTAGGGCAACTACATGGTG
>NDGN011469771.1:0-10210 GCA_002564285.1 Tympanoctomys barrerae | reverse complement strand
TATTACTAATAGTTTCACACTTCTGCATTTTGCAACTGTTTTGAGCTAGTTCTAAATGCCAAAAGACTAGTGCAACTGGCTCTTATCTGTAAGGAGTAACAGCCCTGACAGATACGGTCAATTCAGATTGAGAATTGAAAGAATCCCGAAAGCTTGCATCGGAAGGACAGAGTCAGCTTAAGAAGCAAAAGTTTAATTTGGGTTTTAATTTGGAAGCAGAGCTGCATCGGGCCAGCACACAGATGAGCAGTGAGGGTTCTACCTGTGCAAACAGCAGCAGTGGATGGGAGCTGCAGACAGGGCTGGCTGACACGCGGGAGGAGGGCTCGGAAAGGAGCCCCGGCACTATTCAATTCTACTGGAATTTTCTAACAATTTAATAAAGTAGAAAACCAATGCTATTAAACTCTGCATCAGGACAATAGTAGTGATTTTAGGTAGGCCATCACTATTGAATTGAATTCAAAAATTTAAGTAATGTTATTTGTTGAAGAATGAGACAGTGAGCACAGTGGTGTACGGATGATGTCCATTTTTAAAGTTAAAACTCCAAGAGGAAAGACTGATGCTTTTAAGAATTGTCAGTCCGCTTTAAGACAGGAAGCCGTGCTGGGCATGGTGGTGCGTGCCTGTAATCCCAGCCACTCAGGAGGCTGAGGCAGGAGGAATGTGAGTTTGAACTCCGCCTGGGAAAATTAGTGACTTAGTGAGACCTTGTCTCAAAATTAAAAAAAAAAATCAAGTAGTTCCCTGAGAGGCCTTTGTTTGATCTTTCTCTCTTCCTCCCACACAAGGGAACAGGATTGATGTCAATTGTTCCGATTTTCTTGAAGTTCCCCGTGTTCTCCATGAGTGTGGAATTCACTAAAGCGATACAGATTACTAGTTGGAACCATCAGCCAGCAAAGCTCTGGGGAATGGGAGCAGGGGGAAGAAGAGGGCGGAAGCAAGAAAGGGCAGCAGTCAAAACACGTGTTTCTTCTGCAAGTGTTGATGGTAAAGTAATAGAAGGAGAAGGTAGTTTTGGGAACAGCACAGGCAGACTCTATCAAGACTTTTCTTAGGCTCTAACCTGATATGCTAATCATTTCAGCATACATATACCCGACACTACACACCTTAAATCTCACATTTTTGTGGTTGTCATTTTCATGGTTTGGGGATTGAAGCCAGGGCCTTCGTGTGGAGCTATATCCCCAGCCCTCTTGTAACTTTTTGAGCAAAGCTCTTGCTATTTTGCGAAGCAGCCTAGGCTGGGCTTGGATTTGTGATTTTCCCGTCTCGGCCTCCCAGAGTGTTGGGATTACAGTGGTGCACTGACACATGTGGCTAAACATGTATATATTTGAATTTTCCAAAATGCTTTAATAAAGCTAATGGGGGAGTTCATAACCATGTTTAGAAGACAGAAGAAAATGATTCTGATAGAAATGGAGAAAATGAATGTTAAAAAGGAAAACCCACTTTAGACAATAGGCACTTTACCTTTTTTTCTCTTCAAAGGGCAACAGAGATAAAAGTAGATGGCGTCAAGAAAGAGGCATTAGTGTAGAGGGTTCAATGGCCTACAATGATATGTTATTCTTCCAGGGAGGTTGGAATAAAAATTATCCCCCAGGACCACTCTCATCAGAATCTAAGAGAGGACGTATTGGTAAACTCTCCAGCTTATTCCAACTAAAGTGATAAAACTGTGGCTCAATGCAGTAGGATTTTCTCTAGATGATGTGCTTATGTGATTGGGCAGACATTGGTGTTGCTTTTGTTGTCTATTGTGGTACTGGGGTTTGAACCTCCTGTATTAGGCAAAGAGCAGAACAAATGGGTGGACAATGGAAGAGATAAAGGAATTTCTGAAGAGTCCATCCCCCTTGATGGCGGGAAAGAAGGCATGTGTGTTTGAGAAGCTGCCACACACTAGAGTCCAGTTGAAAGTGCTTCGGGCTTCTTCTAGGGTAAAGAGATTCTACCGCTTTGGGTACCATATCATCTCTTCTCTGTCGGGCCCTAGAGAAATTGCTAAAGCAAAGACTTAAAACTTGAAAGATTTCCTTTCCTTGTGGGTATGAGAAACACACCTTGTTTCTTGACAAACAGAGTCAATCATGCTGATTGCTTCCTGCAATCCTGTGGATTTGTGTATTCTGAATCTTAATTCCACATATTTATGATGGGCCTGCCAGCATGTGGGGTCAGATGTCCCACTGATAGTTGTGGCACGGTTTGGTTCATAATCACTGCTGTCCCACCTGCAAATCG
The DNA here is from genome assembly GCA_002564285.1 of Tympanoctomys barrerae. Classification (NCBI taxonomy): domain Eukaryota; kingdom Metazoa; phylum Chordata; class Mammalia; order Rodentia; family Octodontidae; genus Tympanoctomys; species Tympanoctomys barrerae. Next base: position 7,951 of record NDGN011469771.1, on the reverse strand, counting down.
TGCAAGATGACCAGCTTTCTGTGTGAGAAATCAGAATGACAATGCCCTCGTATAGCTCACTGCCCTTTTCTTGATGTTGCTCGTCCTGATTCTTTTCTTTCCTTTTTCCTATCTCAGCAGCCTCTTATCTGGTCTCCTCCTTTCCCATTCTCTTCCCAGGATTATTTTCTATAGTTTTGTTTGTTTGTTTGTTTTTTGTTTTTTGGGGGGAGGAGATGCAATCTAACAACTGTAGTGAGTGTCCTGCATAGTCACTGCTGAAAAGCTTCACTGTCATCTTGTGTCTGAACAAATTGGACAGAAAAAGTTTTCACAGCGTGCTTTTCCTTCAACCGCAGCCCCACCATCCCTATCTCTGGTACTGCAGTGGTAGCAACTGCTGTCGTGATCACAGTGAGCTAGTGCTCTCTTGCCTCTGACCGAGCCGTGCGTCCAGGGCAGATGCTACTCTTCCTGGTGTTTTCCCTAAGGAGAGGTCACTAAACGCTGTCCCTCCCTGCAACTTTCGCAGACCCTACTATCTCTTCCAAGGAAGGATTAGAGGTTTATTTCATCTTTATTATATAGTACCTTATATAAATACCAATTTGGAGCATGTCATCCTCATTTATATGTTTGTTTTCACAACCAGACTTGAATTTTTTTGAGATGGAAAAATTGAGTCGTTAGTGCTACGTTTCCCCATTGTCTGATGCATCAGGGCTACACCAGAAATTATAGTTGAATACATTTAAGCCAGAGGTCCTGTCTTTATGTGATCCAAACTGAAAAGTAGAGTTCTTTGGAGCAAGCAAAGGGTACAGCTCTTTTTATTATGTTATAATGGCATCAAGTCTTTGAGGGGTTTTTTTATGTATATCATAGTTATAACAGCGCTGATGAACCTGAGTACCTGTTTTAGTGGGAATTTGAACTGTAGAAGTTGTTGCTTTGTGATTTATACATCAGGAAGTGGGCTCACTATGCTTGTGTCAGACCACAAATGTAGTTTTTATCAAGACCTCAGCCAACAACTTTTATGAACTCAGGAGCAGTAAAGCATTTTGCATTCTAGGCCAAGGGCATTTTGGGAAAGAACAGAATGGGGGACAGAGTGTTTCTGCTCAGAAGAACTCTATTGTGGAACGTTAAACTTGGGTTTAAGGCACTGGGGTGTAAGAATGCCAGGATAAATGGTAAGTTCACAGAAGATTTTAAGTACAAGTGGAGTGTTGTGCCTCTGCTTTGCTGAGATGATTTACTCCACCAGAAAGCGATAAGGTGGATTTTAATGATTCTTTTTGCTTGAGATTTAATTAAGCCTCTTCTCTCTTATAGGTTTCAGAACCTCCTCTGGTCCAGAAAGACATTCGTGGACAACATGAAAGTCTACAACCACAGTTACATCTACATGCCTGCCTTTTCTATGAAGACAGGAACTGAGCCATCCCTCCGGGTTTATTATACACTGTCAGATGTTGGTGCCAATCAAACAGTGCTTTTTGCCAACCCCAACTTTCTGCGTAACATTGGAAAGTTCTGGAAAAGTAGGGGAATCCATGCCAAGCGCCTGTCCACAGGACTCTTCCTAGTGAGCGCAGCCCTGGGGCTCTGTGACGAGGTGGCCATCTATGGCTTCTGGCCCTTCTCTGTGAATATGCACGGGCAGCCCATCAGCCACCACTACTACGATAACGTCCTGCCCTTCTCTGGTTTCCACGCCATGCCGGAAGAGTTTCTCCAGCTCTGGTACCTTCATAAAATCGGTGCACTGAGAATGCAGCTAGACCCGTGTGAGGAGCCGGCTCTCCTGGCCACTTCCTAGGACAGTGGAAGAAGAGGGTACTGCGCCAGGGTATTTGTTAGGTTTTCTCTACTCAACTCCAAAGGGCAATGGTCAGGTTGTTTTGTGGATTCATATGTGCCACTTGGAAAGATGAGAAAAAGCCAAGAAAGACTCAAGCAGAACTTTGCGGCTAATGTTGGCTTGGAAGACAAATAAGAGATGAAACATTCTGTGAGTCATTTTGTAGCACACGGTGGATCTGCAACTAGGAAAATCCTGATGACGATGTTAGCAAAGTACATTTGTAGGAGTCAAATCTAGAAACACAATTCAAAAAAGCAAGATGAACTCTAGCTGTTGAGACTGAGAAATGAATCAAGGTAGAATTTTAAAAATTCCAGGGCAAAAAGTGTGTTGCTGATTGTCAACACAAAATTGGCTTACTAAGCATTCAAAAAGACCCGTCTTAGTAAGACCGGTAGTAGGACTGTAGGTTTTTAAAAATTACTATTTATTTTTGCCCTATTTCAGGGCAGAGGGAGGGTGATGGGGTAGATTTTAAAAAGCCCTTATTGAATAATAAGGATACAAAACATTGCAGCTGATCATTGTGATTTGTTGAACCAAGTCTGTATTAACTATGGCTTCCCTCTATTTGTACAATTTTAAGTAAGAATCGCTTCTTCCTCTTCTGTCAAGTGTACTTGATGGTGTCAAGCGTCATTGAATTTAGACTGTCGATTCATCATGTCGGTAACCTGAGCCATTTTTCTTCCTCAGCATTATTATATAAACTCAATTTTAGGTCTGCATTATGGAGATCTGTTTGCATTGTCATTATTATTTCAGTGTAAACAGACTACCAATGTAAGTGCTTTATTGATTTGTAAATGAGCATAATTGTCTGCAAAAACTTAAAGTTCAGAGATGGGGGAAAGTACAGTGCCAGAACATTGAGTCTTTGCAGGAGATAAACCAAAAGGCAAATCATGTTTCTATGTAACATGGTGTTCACTCCAAGATAAGTCATGCGTGTGCACAGATGCACACAGACATGTACACATTAAACAAAACTCCTTCTCATGTAGGAGAGCCAAACCCACATGACCTGGTGTACAAAACTTTGAAATCTATGTTGGGCAGCCACAGTACATTATACAATGCACCCTACATGTTAATATGAGACAAACCAGCTTAGCGGTTGTTGCTCCTAACGCACCTGCCAGCATGAGACGCAAGGCTTACTTACCCCCAATGCTTACCGCAGAAGGAGCAGAAATGTATTATTCATTCTGACTCCCACCCACATCTGGTGAACGGTCTTCGGGTTGAGGGTGGTCACCCAAGTCATGGTTCATACAAGTGAAGGGACATACATTAGTATCTCTTTCCTTAGGCAGGTTGGTTCAGCCGACTTAACACACAGAAAGAAAACACTATGGACAGATCACAGTCCGCTAAGTGTGTTTACATGTAAGATAAAGATTTGTCTTCGTGCTTTAGGATATCCTAAGCTAAAAGGAGATGCTGGAACTCATTATTTGCTCAAGTGTCATATGAAGTGTTGGTGAACTGTGTAGAGATACTCTCCAGCTTGATGGCAGAAACTTTGTATGCCAGAGAGGTGAACAAAGTGTCTTTTTTTTTGTAGTTGGATAACTTATGAGGTAACAACAAAGCCCTGTTTGAGTAAGGAATTTCTAAATGAGTGTTGAGAGTGTTGTAGAAATCAGCTTTTGTAATGGTGGTTGACTGGTTGGCAATATGACAGATTATGCTGATGCTTGCCAAGCCAAGAATTTGAGTTTCTCTTTGCAGACTGGGCTGCTATTTTGATCTTACATAGAAGCAGAAGTGTAATGGAAGACACTAGGAATGAACTGTGTTGAATATGTATTCTTGCACAGCCCTCTTTGGAGTATACTTCCTCAAATGAACTATGATTTAATATTTAAGAAAGGAATACATCTTTACCAACATACTACGTTAAGGTGTAAAAGGGCTACCAAACAACATACATATAAATTAATCAAACATCAGTCAGATGAGTGCATTCATTTGTCAAATTGTTAAAACACAATCAGTCAGTTCATAAAGCCTGTGTGTCACAGTTCCACTCGAAATGCGATCCAGAAGTTTTATATCTAGGTATAATTTCTGGGATAGATTTATGCAGTAGATGTAGATTTTTGCAATGTTTAGTGTATACATTTTAAAATTATGTTCTGAAATGCAAAACAGCAGTGGCCAGTACCAGTTCTATTTTATCAGACCTGTGTTTCTCAACTGAGGTGATTCCCTTTCTCTTTCTGATGCCATCGACAATGTCTGGAGGTGGCCTTCCCTGTCATGACTCAAGTCTGCTACTAGCTCTATGTGGCTTCGTCCACAGTCCCTGCTTCCTGAGCTGCGGTGCCCAGGTCCAGCCCTCACAACAAATAATTACCTCATTTAAAATGTTTGGAGCCTCAAAGTTGAGAAACTAGATTAGACCAAAATGAAAGTTTGAGTATTCTACGTTATCTTACATACTTAAGTATGCGCATACATGCTCACACTAGTCAAAGTATGTCTAGAATTGAATGAGAATGTTTTCTTAGATTAGAAGATAGTTCAGTGCTACTTTATAATGATGACTTATAGTGATGTCACACATACACACTTTGCTGTGCTTGGTTACATGTAACTAAAAAGTCCGTGGTGTGTGTATGTGTGTGTTTATGTTTGTGTGTATATCTGTGAATGTGTGTGTGTATCCTGAAGTTATGCATCTTTCTCTACTGAAATAAATATGTTCCTAAGTAGGAACTTCTTTAGAATTATCCTGTAGAGTGCTCCCATTTGTTAATTTTATTTATCTGAAATTCGGACCCTTAGAATTGGGTCTGGCATTTTCCAAATTTGTTCATTTTTAATTTTTGTATTCTGTCTTTTACTATTGAGGTCAGAAGATACTTGGGTTATAGTAGACACACTGAGCAAGACACATCTAATCAACTTTAATGCCTCTGCCAAGAGAGGGCCTCCTCTCTGCCATCAGACTAATTTTTAAAATTGGTGTGGTGGTGGTGGAGTGTGTGTGTGTGTGTGTGTGTGTGTGTGTGGCAAAAATTAAGGCGTTGCATGGGGGAAGAGGGAAGGATAGAGAGTAGAAATCAGTACTCTGATAAGACTTTTAACTTTTATTACCACCAATCTGAGAATTGCATTGATTTTAAAGATCATGGATAAGGACAATCTCTGTTTATTTTAATCACACCTTAGCAAAATTACGACAAGTGATGGATTAAATCATTTCGTAAGGAAAAAGTAACATTTTATATGAAAGATTTTTTTATATGAAAGAGGACTTGTGGACCTTGTGCTTTATATAGAATATTTTTACCAAAAGTTTATATGAAATGGTGGGTCTGTACTGCATAATTCTCACAGAAGAAACTAGGAGAGTGCTTTCTGGATTTTGTCTCTGTTTAGTTTAGCTATTTTAACCAAGATAGGAGGAAAGTGATCCAACATGGCAGATGTTCAGTTTCCTTTGTTTGGCTTTGTGATCTCATGCTCCTCCCCCTTTGACTAAAACTTTGTTTAGACTAAATATAACTTGTACCTGTATCTGGACATTCTCACTTAAAATGGAAAATAACTGAAGAAATCTGGGATCCTAAATGTGCCACAAACGTCCTTAGATTTTGCAGACAGCTTTATAAGAATGTTGTAGATGACCCAAAATGGAAACACTGTCAATAACCCTTCTTTTTGGTAGCCAGGGTAGTTTGTAACTTTGGTACATGTAACCTCTATTTGGTTGGAAAGTCGGCCACCTATCGTTTCTAATTCCTATGTTTGAAAATACTAACCTTGTGAAATTTGTAACAGACAAATCTTTATTAAGAGCTTTGTTTCCCCGTTCAATCTAAGTGGAAAAATGAGGCCAGTCCACTAAAAACTGGAGCAAGAATTTATGGTGTTATAGAAGTGCTTCACCACAGAACCAGGTAGCGTTACCCTTTGTTTATAGAATTTCAATGATCCATAGCTGTGAGGGTTTTATGGAAACGTGAGAACAAGAATGTTGAGGAATGAGGACTGAGAGTAATTGCTGTACTTTTTTATTTCTATATATATTCCTAGTATAAAAATTGACTCTCAGATTATGTGGCTCTGGGGAGAGCACACTTCCGAGAGGAAAGTGAGTTAACAATGTCAAGGCCCCTGCAGCCTCTGTTGATGTGTAAAGTAATCAGCAGTGAATGCAACTGGACATGCTGGCAACTTGGTACCATGGTTTGCTCAGGAGAGGATGAGGCATGAGGAAAAGAGGAGCCAACCCACCCCCAGGCTGCTGCCTGCAAAGTGTCTGAGAGGCTCTACCCCTGCTCTTAGCCCTGCAGGCCTGTCTGTCTCTGCCCTCCCGGAGGAGCTGGCTTGGTCTGTAGGCTGAGTTAACACTATCGCCTCGAGAGATGGCATGGAAATTTCCCGAGAAGCTTACATTTTAACACTGCCTTAAACTATTTTGCTTAGAGTTGCGCTCTCTAAATTTGGGTGTCCCGTGGCAGAATCTGCTGACCCCAACCTAATTATAGCCCTGCCAGTGATGGTGAAAAATGGAATTTTTTTTACCTATTTAGAAAGATATATTAAGTACTTGAAACAAGGGAGATGTAACATCTTCAATGCATTCCTACACAGCTTCTTCAAAAGTCCTGGAAACAGATTGGCTGGGATTCTGCGCCCCAGAGTGTGTGGCTATAAGCTAAAATTACAAAGCCACGATACATAGGTTGAGCATCATAAAACTGCTATCTTCTTTTGAGATGAAGGAGACTTGAATCTATAGGCATTTTTCTTCCCATTATCAGAAAATGAATACTGCCACATCTTCAGTCTTGGTCCATCTTTGACATTTTTATGTCTAACTTAGAGGAGACAGATTGAAACGCATACATGAATGAAGAGCATACTCACACATTTATCGTTGCAAGGCATGGTGGTGCACGCCCGTCATCCCAGCTCTGGGGAAGCTGAGACAGGAAGATCACTATGACTCTGAGCTGCATAGCAAGACCATGCACCAAAGAAATAAATAAAAAAATTTTTTTAATTAAATATATATACTTTTTGCTTATATCTTTTTATTTCCTTCTTTCAGGTACCAGCCTTTGTGATTTCCTATGACACTTAAGGAATAAATGACATAAATTGAGCTATAATATCTGTGATAATTTGAGGCATTGCAAAAGGCCTTGACTCTTTAAAGTACTAGAGAGGAATGATATTTTATGGGCACTCACTTACCTACCATCTCTGTGTTTCTACTGATCTCTATGTTGTAGCAAAGTTCCTGATTGATTTTGCTTTTTGGTTAAATCCCTGGAACCTAATCAATGATGCAGAGGTCCCGGGAGTTTCATAGAATAATCCTTCAGTATATTGACTCTGTCTCTTCCTCTATATATGCAATTAGACTTTTTACAGATACTTGTCATTTTTAAATGTATGTTTCATGCAGCATCTAAGGCAGGAAAAGCAGAAACTAAATCTATGGTTTCTAATTTCTGTTTTTCTCCACACAGCAAGAAAAACATTCTGATTTTAAAAGGTTTCACTAAAATAGAATAAGAGAAAAATTATAATTTAGTTACAAAAGTCTTTGGGAGGGGTCTCTGAAAAGGTCTCCAGAGGCAGTTGTCTTTGAATGTAGTCCTCAGAATGGAACCTTTTTGTCATTTAGTTGTTATAGATAAGGATGAAGAGATGAGTTAGATTGTGCAACTCAAGGAGAGGACAGAGATACACCTGTTACCCACACGTGGCCCTTGGCAGCCTCAGAGCCTCCAATTTCCCGCCTTCTCCAGGCAGGGGTTTCCTTTGGCACTGAACCTTGTGACACCAACACCCCGTTCTCATAGCCTTCTATCAGCTGCACTTGGGCACACAATGTCCAAGATCGCTACTAAATCTGTCATAATGACACACTGACAGCAGGAAGGGTCACCTTGAACCTGACCTTTAGACTAGGGTCGTCGCATGTTACACATCATTGAGGTGAGCTTTTGTCTCTTGCCCCCCACTACTGCATCCACTTCAGGTTCTTGTGTTCATTATTATTATTATTTTTTCGGAACCAGGGATTGAACTCAGGCCCTTGCACTTTCCAGGCAAGCGCTTATTCTACTGAGCTAT
>NDGN011469757.1:0-10310 GCA_002564285.1 Tympanoctomys barrerae | reverse complement strand
AAAAAATGCTAAAGGGGAAAGAAAAAAAATAATTAATGAAATAAAAAGCAACTATCTGCAATTTCTCCCAGCAGTTGTTTAATACATTTAATATCCTATTAGGCAAGTTGTTTGAGGAGCCTGCTTTTGAGAATGGTTTTAATGTCCAAAAGGAAATCTTTTACCTAGCGTGTCAATAAATGTAACAACACTACTAGAATGCTGGGAACTTCTTTGTAGTAAAAGAGGAATTCTCTGAGAATTTCTGTGATATGCCCAAAGTCAAAGAATAGTAGCTAATAAGCTCAGCAGGAAAAAAAAATAGGAAAGTGAAAATTAAGGTCATGTTATGCTTATTTCGTTAAGTCTAAAGTTATGTTTTAAGTTGGAAGCTCTCTCTTTATAAAACCACTATGCTCAAGAATACAAAATATAGTGAAATAGCTCATCTTTCCCCCAAGCAAGGGCTGCAAACCCTGGATCTAAAAGAACCAGGAGGTCTTAATTCTAGGAAAGGTCATGTTTAACCTCAGTTATCTTTCCTTACTGGGGACACTGAGGGCTATTTGTCCTTAGCTAAAATGTGATGTAACCTATGAATCGACTCAGGTACCATGAGAGATTGTCTCATTCATGTATGCAGCCTGGAAAATCTCCCTTTATCATTCTGCAGCCAATATTTGTGGTTCAGATAAAGATCCTAGTGAGAACACCTACATTAGCAGAACATCTGGATGTGGAATTCTATCAGAGAGAGCATCATTCGCTAGGATAAAAAATACTGCCGAGTCCTCCGCAACTGTCCAACACATCCATACTTCTTTTTTAGTAGGAATTGCTAGAAAATGTTTCACTGTACCTATTACCACCACAGCCTGAGCACACCACTGCCATTCTATTTAAAACTCAATTAACAGGTGTGCTACTTGTTTATCTAACTGGCACGCATGTAACAGGGGCTCTATGTTTTTTAAACGTGTTATGATATATAATAACATATTATGAGAGAACTGTTGATTCAGCATTTTTTCTTTTTGTGGTTGAAATTGTAAGAGCACATTTATTTCATTGTGAATGTAGCCATTTTACCATGGCAGGAAGTGAGAATATTTTGGAACACTCTTCTTAGGCAAAATTTGTCCTTTTGTTCCTCCCATTGATCTGAAAAACCACATAGAAAGGACAGCTTTGTTATTAAACTCTGACAAAGAATTCACCACTGAATACACTTAGTGTGAGTTGAGTTGTCAGACCTTCCTTCTAGATTTTTCTGTGGTCCTCATTGTGACCCGGCTCAGCATATGTACCACAGTGATACGTCTAAAAATATGCACAAATGGCCCCAGATTTGTTCCACTGATGTCATTTTCCAACTGCTACATCCTTCCATACCCATCATTACAGCCATAATTTTGCAGCTGATGATTTGTGATCAGGAGAAATTATAAAATATATTCAGTTTCTTTGTTCTCAAGGGAAACCGGTCAAGTTTTCTTTGCTGCTTCCATGTTCTTTTGTTACTAAATACACAAATAGGAGCAGCCAGATGAAAGGACTTTTAAAAAGTCTGTGGGCAACCTGTGGACACTCTGTGCAGGACACAGAGCCTGCTGGCTCCTTCCTTGTCTCGTGTTGGACTCTTCTCACCTCTGCATTGTGACACAGACAGAAGCAAAGGAAGGGAACAGGCACAAGGCCCTCTACCTCCTGTGCCCACAACGCCTCACAATTTGAGGGCAGGGTATATTGGTCTCCTTCTACACTGGGCTTCTGGGGTCTTTTGTCTTGAATTGTCAGTGAGACTGGTAGTTCAAGTCAAGAGTTCTTATTTCAAAAATCTCAACTGAATCTCATACTCAGCTCACAAGCGAGATCTTGTCTGCAGAAGTAGGGCATTCACGGCATCCTTGTGCTCCCAGACCCGAAAGAGTCTTGGGAAAGCTTTGTTTGCTTTGTAGCAGGTTTTTTCCTCTTGGTTGGACTCATTAATACTCTTTTGTGAGAGCTATTTTGCTTTTTCGAATAGCTTTTCTAAACAGCTTTCTCTGGTGGAAAATCCAATTTAGTTGCAAGCAGTATTACCAGTTCAGATCCTTTATTTTTCTTCCTCAGTAAAAGGAAAATAAAAGATGGCATGTCAAGATGGAGATGGAGGACTGACAGCATTAGCGCTGCTATTAATAAATGTATGCAGCAATTATTTGTCTTCACTATTTGTGTTTATCTATGATTGAAGACAGCTTCTTTCTGTGGCAGGAACATATTCTTCCTCCCAGCACATTTTATTTTCTCAGATCCTAAGTGTCTATGTAAAGTTCCACTGAAGGGACCACGTGGCCGGAAGATCTAGCTGCCACGCGCACCCTCTGTGGAGCAGACCTTCACTATAGATTTCACTGGAGACCCACTGAGGCAAGGCTGGACTTGTGGGCATTTGGCTGCAAGGAGTTTCTACCTTAGGAGAATTAAAGTTTCCCCATTCTAGAAAAGTCCTGCTCTGAAGGTTCTGGTCCTCAATGATTCCCGTGGATCCCAAACTGAGTGGTGAGGGTACTTCTCTCCCTGCCACCTGACTGGATTCCAAAGGAGGTGTTTCAAGGCCAAGTTGCTTACAGTTGCTCCCTGCGGAGGCCTGCAACCAGAGGTATCACCACGTAGACTAAACCTCTTGGGGAGGGAAATCACAAGAACGCAGTATGAAGGTGAAAGGAAGACGGTGTGATTTAGGGTCTGCTTTTGTTTGCTTGTTTGTTTTGTTCTTTGAGACGGGGACTGGCTGTATATCCCAGCCTGGCCATGAACTTTCAGCAATCCTGCCTCAGCCTCCCAAGTGTTAGGATTACAGGTGTGCAGCACTTGGGTAGGGCCTGGGTGGTCTAACTTTAATATCTGGATCTTGTGATGTGTGGAGCCAGCTCATATTAACATACAACAACCCATTGTTAGTCAGGAATTCTGTGTTGGTCAAAACTGTTAACAGATTGAAATTGGCCACAAGGCAGCTCCCTTCTCTCTTCCTCCTCCTCCTCCTCCTCCTCCTCGTCCTCCTCCTCCTTCTCCTCCTCCTCCTTTTCCTCCTCCTCCTCCTTCTCCTCCTTCTCCTTCTCCTCTTCCTCCTTCTCCTCCTCCTCCTCTTCCTTCTCCTCCTCCTCCTTCTCCTCCTCTTCCTTTTTCTCTTCCTCCTCTTCTCTCTCTTCTTATTTTTTGCTCCTCTTCTTCTTTCTCCTTCCCACCTCTTTCTCCTCCTTTTTTTGTGAATTAACTGGGCACAATGTCACTTGCCTATACCCCCAGTACCCTGAAAGGCTGAAGCAAGAAGGTTTTAAGCTGGAGTCTAGTTTAGGAAATTTAAAGACTATGTCTCCAAATTTTTACCCTTGGTTCAGTCCCCAGGACAGAGAGAGAAGGGGGGAAGTGAGGGAAGAAGAGAGAGGACAGAAGAGAGAGAAGGGAAGAGGAGGAGATAGGAAGGAGAAGAGGAGAGAAAGGAGGAAAGAGAAGGGGAGGTGGAGGAGAGAGGAGAGAGAGGAGAGAGGGGCAAGAGGAGATGCAGAGAGAGAGAGAGAGAGAGAGAGAGAGAGAGAGAAAAGGAGGAAAGGAGGGAGGATGCAGAGAGAGTAGAGAGAAGAGAGGAGAGACAGAAGGGCAGGGAAGGAGAGAGAGGAAAGAGAGCAGAGTTATGTTCAACATTTCCCAGCCATTGCTGCCTGACACATCCTCAATGAAGTTACAGGACTTCTCCTATTTGGTATTTAACTCCACATTCCACACCCTCAATGCCTTCCAACTTCTTCAAATTTTTCTTATTAGCTTCAGTTATTTTGGCATCTCATGCCAATTGTCAGAAGTCTAGCTTGTTACATGAGTAATTTTGCTATATGATAAACATTGATCTTTATATTAAATNGCCCAAAAAATGAGAGTCCCAAAGGAAGCCTTTGATGAAAACCTACAAGACCCTGTTAGGTATTACATAACACCTGAAGGAGGTCATAGAAGATTTCTACACCTGTTTGATGGCTGATGAAAAACTGAGCAATTATTCACTTTTTTTTTATTTTTAGCATCGTCGTGTGATGCAAATAATGATTATCTTGTGTGAAATAGTATATACACTTCTTTGTGGAGCCTTCAAATAGCAGAGACATAAAAACTAAATTTGTCTAGTGACTGGGTGGCTAGAATCTGAGGTTCCCAAGCTCTGGGGAGCCGAAGTTAGATAACAAGGAGTTTCCTGATGTGTCTGGGACTCGACCGTAGATGAAGAGCAGACTGTGGGGGACTGATGTTGCATGCTCACTGTGGCTGCTGCAGACTGCTGTGTCCCACGGCACTTAGCATCATCTCTTCTCTTCCTTTTTTTTTTTTTGTAGTGTATTTAGCACAAGGTCCACAGGATCTCACTATGTAGATCGGACTAGTAGTGATTCTCTTTTTTACAGCCTCCCAAAGGCTGGGATTACAGGCGCGCGCCACCATGCCCAGTCTCAATCCTAGTCTCGGGGAACCCCAGGGACAGGGCCTGCACAGCATGGGGCGCAGGGGATCGAATCCCAGTCCCTGTGTCTGCCTAAGCAGGTGTTTTAATCCGCTGAGCTACCTGGCCGGCTCTTCCCTTCTTATTACACCGTCGTTGGGAACTTCCAGTTTGCTACATCTGCTGATAAATGGTGAAGATTTTAGACCTGAGTGCTAACCTCACAGGTACTTGGTGTCTTTAAAATTGTGCCACAGGTCTGTTTTTGGTCCGTGTATCAAGTTGCAAGCTAAGTGCAGTGGAAATGTTTGCATCCACTATGCAATGGGTTTGAGCTTAATTTTCCAGTGACTTATTGCCAGGTGTTACTCTGTGCCACTGTAGGAAGATCATTAGAGTGATACGGAAGCCCAAGTGGTGAAACTTTTACATATGATGTCTTATGATGTTGGAATAGAATCTCGCTCTCCTTCTTTTAAAGATAGTAATAGCGAGAGAAACAAAACTAAAGAAAAGTTATACAAAGAAAATTATGTGTGCATAATGCAGTTTCTTTTTTCTTTTCTTTTCTTTTTTTTTTTTTTTTTGGGCGGAACCAGGGATTGGACTCTGGCCTGTGCACTTGCCACAGAAGTGCTTATTCTACTGAGCCATCTCCCCGGCCCCCATAATGCAGCTTCTAGTAACAACAAAATATGCATATTATTTTCAAGAGGAAATAATTCAAAAGAGTAAACTTTGTAGGTTGTCCATCGGAGAGTAAGAATATACGAATATGATTTGTGAAGAATCATTGTGAGAATTAAAGGTAATTCTACAGAATTTAGCTCAAAGACCTCTGAGGAAGCCTAGATGACAGGCTGTTCTAAAGTAATATCACTGGGCTGATATTTCTCTCTAAACCATGCAGGTGGTGTAACGCTGCATCGCTGACTCCTCTGTTTCCTTATTTTTAATTTTATGTATTTGATAGAGGGTCTCACCTCGCAGCTTGGACTCATAATGTTCCTCCTGCATCAGCCTCCCCAGTGCTGGCACCCAGTTCCAGTGGCCAGCTTGGCATGTCTGGGGTGGGGCCAGTGCAGCACGCAGTGCTGGGGATCAGAACCTGGTCCCTGTGCTTGCCGGGCAGGTGCTCAGTCTGCTGTGCTATCTCACCGGCCCCCAAACTTCTCATCAAAAATGCTTCATGTTGGGCAGAGTATTTTCCCAGACCAGTTGGAATATATATAATAAAATAATTAAAATGTTAATGAACCAATAAAAGTGTTTAAACAAATAGCAATCAAGGATACTGTTCTGAGTTTTACTTGCTGCTTACTATTAAACCAGAAGGGGTCTTGTGCGACTCTAAGCAGGTCACCCCCTCTCCAAGATTCATAGAACCTAGTTATAAAATCAGCAACGTGGATTACAGAAGGGAATAAAAATACCTCCCTCCCTGGGTTATCCTGAATGCTAAATGAAGGAAATGCCTTGTGTCTGGTGCGTAGCGTCATTACTGGCACAGGCGCGCTGCTGCGTGGGGTTAGCAATTATTATCATTGTTATCATTAGTGCTGCTAGCTGGTCTTCCAAACCTTGCTCTAGAGAACCATTAACCAGCCTTAAATAAGTAAATACGACTCATACATTCTGGATAGAGTTGCCGCCGCTGTGAGAAGCAGCCCACGCTACGCACAACTCACTGCAGATATCTCTCCTGTGCCTTGTGAACACAGCAGACATCCGAAGCCATGGTCTACCTGCTCCGTCTTCACACCTTCGACAGCTCTCCTGCATCCCAGGCACGCTGGCCACCTGTCAGCGGTGGCCACTTTTGAAGCTGTTGTCTAGCTCCACAACGCACAACCTTCTCCCCTGTCTCTTTTCCATCCTCCAGTGAATTTTCTTTATGCGGTATGACTGCATTTGAAGCCTCCTTCCCATCTGTCTCTCCTCCCAGGTACTTAGTGTATTTTAATCTCGTGGGCACTGAACATTGTGCTGCAGACCCAGTTTTCTTTCTCGGGTTGCCTGGTAGAAAGCCTGAGACAAATTAGTAGCTTATTATAGCAGTTATATGTCTGCGCTTCTTGTTCTTTATCTTGTTCTTGGCTCTATCTTTTCACTTGCTCATCTAATCTATATGTCAGGACACTGTCTCTATATGGTGGGGAATGAACAGAAAAAATATTTTTATTTGTATTAATGGCTGAGGAGTCTATTACTGTAATGAGGCTAATAAGTTTAGCAATTGAAGCCATGAGGATATGCAATAATATTTTATGGTGTTTCATTTGGGTCATAGTAAGTCATTTAGAATGCGTATGTCTCGCTTATGGTCGGCAGTCCACTTGCAGTTTAAGGAGCCGTCACTACTTGATTATTGTATTCGGCTTCCATTGCTGCAGAGCAAATTACCCCAAACTCTGCTACCTCGTGCAATAGTCATTCATTAACTCTTATTTCCTCGTGAGCCATCTGGGGTTCAGCTGATCTGGCCTGAGCTCAGCCGGCGGCTCTGCTCTGTCTGCGAAGTCTGACTCTGCCTGGTGCCTGTCATCCTCCTTCAACCAGCAAACAGACTAACGTGGCCTCAGCTTCGTATGGTTGGCAGAGATGCAGCTGGGCAAGCAGAAGTACTTGGCCTCTTTTCAGCCCAAGAAAAGAAACTGAGGGAGGCATTGCCATCATTTCCGCTTAGATGCGAAGGCCCCGAGGATGCCAAAACCAAGCTCAGTGTGGGAGGTTCAGGAAATACATGGTGCGGCAGTGGATCCAAACACGGGAAAAGAATCGAGGCCAGTGGTGCTGTTCTGTGATTGGGATGATTAATTATGCTTTCCTCCCGAGATTCGCTACGCTTGTTGGCATTAGTTCCCTATCTATGCTCCCCTTCTCTAACAAACTCACTATGCCCTTCCCAGGCATTTAGTGCATTTTCATCTCATGTATACTGAATATTAAGTTGCAGACCCAGTTTTCTTTCTTGTGTGCAAGGTACAAAGCTGAAGACAAATTAGTAGCTTATTATAGCAATTATATTTCTATGATTCTTGCTCTTTATCTTGTTCCTAGCTCTATCTTTTTATCCATTCACCTAACCTATGTGCTTGCTTGTGTGTGTGTTGAATTACTTGCCTCACTTCTGATGGAAAAAGAAATCCAAGGGCATCAATGAAACATAAATAAATGACAAACCACAATCAGTACCCCTTTCTTCACCAAGACAGATACAGATACTGTAGTAACAGCTGGCACTTTTTGAACATTTATTTTTTCTTGGGTCATGAACAATTTAAAAAAAAATGTATTTGGTTGTTGCAGAGTCTTGCTACACAACTTGGACTCATAGTGATCCTCTTGTTTTCAGCCTCCCCAGTGCTGGAAATACATGTGTGCACTACCACGCGTGGACTCTGGCTGGATCAGCCTGTCCTAGGGGAGGGGTCAGAGTGGCATGTGGTGCCAGGATCAAACCGCAGTCCCTGCACCTGCCTAAGCTTGCCCAAGCAGGTGCTTTGGTTCACTGCGCTATCTATTCAACCCCATGAGCAGAATTTTTTTGAGTAATCCTCAACAATATGAGATGGACACTGGCTGATACTATCCTCATGGAAACAGGAGCAGCTGATACAGCTTGTTCAGGGTCACCCAGCTATAAATATCCTGAGATGATGACATGAGGTGGGAATGGCTGCCTTTGCTGCCCACAGTCTTTTTAAAAACTATTTTGTATAATACATTATTATTGCATAATGATGATATTCTTTGTGGAGAGTTGGTATAGGTACGTAACAGACCTCAATTCTTTTTCTTTCAATGTTTTTTTCTCCCTTTTCTTTCCCTGTGCTCTATCCTTTGATCTCTTTCTATTTGAAAAATATCCCTTTAGTCCATTTATTTTGCAATTTATTTGTATTTTGGATCTTTCACATCAGAGAAACCAGTCAGTTTCACTTCATGTGATGGCCTCAGGCTGCATCACTTCCCTCCGAATGCCCCGGCTGTATCCTTCCTTCCTTCACAGTGCTACCCCGTTGTGTGTATCCACATTTTCTTTATCCATTCATCTCTTGATATTGATGGACATATAAGCCATTTCAAAGACTTACCTATTATATTCAGCTGCTATGAATATGGGTGTGCATAGAACACTATAATAAATTGAATTTAGCTCTTTGGGGAATATATGTAGAAGGAGAATAGCTGGGTCAAGCGGAGTTTCTAGTTTTAATTTTTGAAGCTTCCTGTAATAGTCATATTAGTTTACATTCCCACCAAAAATGTGGAAGGGTTTCTTTATGCCCTGCAGCCTCAGCAGCATTTGTTATCATTTGATTTCCTGATGATAGCTATTCTGTCAGGAGTAACATGGAATCTCTTGGTTTTAATTTGCATTTCTCTAATGCCTAGATATGTTCAATATTTTATCCTGGTATTAGCCATTTGCATGAAGAAGCATCTGTTCAGTTGCCCGTTTTTTGATTGGGTCTTTTTATTTGAAGAGAGCTTTTTTTTTTTTTGAGTTCTTTATACATTCTAGATGTTAGTCCTCTATCCAAAGAATAGCTGGGGGAAAAAATTCCCATTCTGTAGCTTGTCCCTTCATTTTATTGCTTATTCCATTAGCCCTGTAGAAGAATTAGTTATGACCTAATTTCTTTATTATTTGCACTATTTCTTGTGCTATTGAGGTTCTGTTCAGAAAGTCCTTGCCTACCCATATGTCTTCAAAACTTTACCTATTTTGATGACTCAGGTGTGGTTACACATACCTGTGATCCCAGCACTTGAGTGTGTGGTGCAGGAGGATCATTGTGAGTTCAAGGCCAGCCTGGGGTACAAAGAGAGCTCAAGGCCAGTGTGAACTGTGTATTGAGCCCTGTCTTAAAAAAGACCAAAAAAATAGAGTTTACCTATTTTGTTTTTCAGCAGATTAAGTTTTTGTTTTTTAACATTTAGATTTTTTTGTCCATTATAATTTTAGTTTAGTACGTGGTACGGGGAAGGGCTCTGGACTTGATCTTCAGTACATGGTTTACCAACTTTCCAAGCACCTTTTATTAAAGAGGCTCTCTTTCCTCCAGCATATGTTTTTTGTCTCTATGTCAAAGACCAAAAAGCTGAATATGCCTGCTTTTTTTTCTGATTTCTCTGTTCTATTTCTTTAATCCACACATCTGTTTTTGTGCCTGTTCCATGTTGTTTTTATCACTGTAGCTTTGAGCTATAACTTCAAATCCAAGATCGTGATGCTTTCTGCTTTGCTCTTGTTACCCAGAATTCCTTCAACTACTCTGGTTCTCTTCTTTTGCCTAGGAATTTTAGGATAGGTTTTGTAGACCTGTCAAAACTGCTATTGGTATTTTGCTAAATCTATACATCAGTATTGGAAGTATGGCGATTTTAACTGTATTGCTTTTGCCAATTCAAAGAACAGTAACCATCTTTCCATTTTTCTATGTCCTCTTCAATTTGCTTATCAGAGTGCTATAATTTTCATTGTAGAAATCCTTCCATACTTGGTTAGGTTAATGCCTATGTATTTAATTTGTAGCATTAATAAATTAATTAAATGCAATTACTATCATTTAATTGATGCTATTGTTAGTGGTGTTATCTTCTGAACTTCTTTCCCAGTGATATCCTCTGTAATACCTTATAGAGGAATAGTACTGAGTTCTGTGCATTGACTTTGTATCCTGCTACATTACTGAGTTATCACTAACAACTCTACGAGCCTTTTGATGTACTTTTTTGGTCTTCTATGCAGAGGATCAGGTTATCTACTTCTTTTTGTACAAATATCTCCTTCACATCTTTTTCCTGCCTAGCCACTCTGGCTAATGTCTCAAGGGCTCTGTTACAC
>NDGN011469748.1:0-13732 GCA_002564285.1 Tympanoctomys barrerae | reverse complement strand
AAGTGCTGGGATTACAGGTGAGCACAAACATGCCCAGTTTCAATTGCCATCTCAGCATGCCCCGGGAGTGGGGTCGGCACAGCAGGAGATTGAATCCTTGGCCCTTGAGCCTGCTTGCAGACTCTTTAATCTGTTGAGATATTTGGCTGGCCCTTATTAACCAGATTTTTTAGAAAATAAAAAAAAATATTACATGTTTTCAGTTATTATAGATTGGTTTTCTTATTGTTAATGCTTTTCTAAAAAATTTGATAATATTGCTCCAAAAATGTGCTATAATTTTGTCCTTCATATTTTTATGGTGGAAAATTTAAGAAAATTCTTTAATCTGTCAGAATCCAAACCTAACAAATATTCTTTTTTTTCCTGAAATAACTGCAGGGACCTTAGATCATTTATCTCAAACCACTGAATTCTCAACCTACACAAGACACAAGTGCTATAATTAAATGTATCAAATTTTGTCTATGATATGATTATTATTTTAACCAGGCCTATATGTGTTTATATTACTTATTCTTTTACCCCTGTTTATCTTTTTATTCATTCATTTTATAACTTCTGAACTTTCAATGAAATTAACATCTTTCAGTTCAAAGTTAAGCCTGTCAACTTCCTCACACACGAGTAATCCTAGGTGGAAAGCTAGAGGCCTCTGCATAATTTTTACTAGTTTAGTGAATGTACTTTCTTCCTCCAGTGCCAAATCCCAGTTTGTTATTGTCTTGAGATTTTTCTGAGCATGTTACTGGCTATTTTAAAGGGTTTCTAAAATTTATGTGGCCTATTTAATGGCGTTGCTTGTTTTTTATTCTACCCTATATGATTTGAGTTTTATGATACTTCCACTTTGGCACATAGATAAGCATTTTTTTTTCAACACCATCTGTTGAAAACACCATCCTTTCTCTATCTAATTGCCTTTGGATGTTTGTTAAATCCATTTACTATCACTGTGTGTATCTACTTCCACACATTTTATTCTGCTTCATTGATGTCTGTGTCTATCCTTTGGTCAATACCACACTGTATTGATTAAGGCAGATTTATACTAAGTCTTGAAATTAGTTTGTGAGTCCTCTAATTTTGTTACTCTCAGGACTGGAATAGACCATTTTCCTGAGCATGTGCACACACACACACACATATGCACACAATTATTTTTCTTGTTTTACAAGAAAAAATACGTTGAGATTTTGAAATTTTAATTGGTATTATGTTGAGATGATAAAGTAGATAAAATAGTACAGAACTGATATGTTAACAATATTAATTATTCCCATACATCAAATAGAACTGTAGCAATGCAATATTTGGATTTCCTTTCATTTCTCTCAGAAGTGCTTTGGATTTACTTGCATGTTGGTCCTACACTACTATGTTTTCTGTTTCTCAAAGTACCCGACAGGTCAATCATAAATATTTTAGAGTTAGCATTAGTATTTCCCTATGCTGCAGAAATGTTAATTAGCTTGTCCTTTATTTTTCTGTTTGTCAGTCCGGTTAAAAGTTTATAATGACTTTCATATTTTAAAGGAACCAATTTTGGTTTTATTTTTTTATCTATTTTTGTCTGATTTTATTTTTACCCAGTTCTGTTCAAATATCTTTTACATCTTTCATTATCTTCGCTTCACAGTTAATTTCTTTTTTCATTCCTTAAAGCAAAATCTTAGGAACTTATTATTAAAATTTTGGTTTTCTTACTATATGCACCTTATACTATCATTTCCTTCCAACCACTTCTCTAGTTGCACCACACAAGATTTAGTGTACTTTATTTTAATTTTATTCTTTATGGTTTATTATATATATTTGTAAAGAGCATTATATTAGTTAAACTATAAGTCTACTTCAAAATATTTTTCATGTTTAGTGTAAAGACATCATAAATCAGTATTTCCAATTTCATTCTTCTGTCATTTATCTTATTATTTTTTTTCAAATACTGTGCATAAACAGAATGGTATTATTATTTCACATTTTATGAACTGAATATGAAGAAATAAATTACTTAACTTTTATTTCCTGTGTTAATTTTTTTGTAATTTTAATTTTTTTCTGTGGATGCAAGGGTTTCTTTTTATCTGCATCATAGTAGTTTTAATCTGACATGTTTTCTTACTGTTTCTCATACTTTCAGTTGTGTGATGCTAACTTACCCAGTGTTTACATGATGTAGTCTTTGTTTACCTTTAATCATAAAGGATATTTTAGTTGGGTATAGAAATTTATAAATTTTTCTATCAACATTTAAAGATATCATTCCATTGTCATGTTGATTGTATGATTTAAGAAAATAAACATGTCACATTAGTTTTCTTCATTCTTCTCTGGATAATGTCTTTTTTTTTCTAGCTTCCTTTATTATTTTGTTCATTTTGTTTGGTATACAACAGGCTAAACATAGTACAGTTTGATTTTTGGATTTACATTGTATCAATCATCATTTCCTTAACTGTTGTTTATTTTCTATTTTTCCATTTTCCTTTTTCTTGGCTATAAAAATGAAAAAAAAAGAGATTAAGGTCCCTTATGTTTTCAAAATATAAATACAAAATGTCTTCCAATTGTTAAATTGTGTTTTTGTGTTATAAATATGACCATTAATATGCAAATTAACTTCAAGTAAGTTTAAATATTTTATTTATAGGTATAAATAATTCCATAAAATTATTTTAACAACATGTACACACGTGACTGTGTTTACTACATTTGGTCAATATTGCTTTATCACAACAAAAAAACAAAGTTAACAACTATGGTCTTAATTTGTGTATTTTATCACACTGACAAATTAAATTCAAACAGGATACTTCTTAGCCAAAGATTATACAATTCAAATTTCATTCTTGATTAAATACAGAATTGAAGCCCTTAGCAACTATGTTTAAATACAGTAAGTAAGAGAAAAAATTGACAAAGAAAAATGAAGCCTCATGGTGAAATTTATACAATAGTTTTTAAAGTTGCCAATATAGCATGAGTAATAACAGTTTCCTTACCATTTGTCATCACGCTACATTCCTTAGTTAACACAGGAATTCTATAGAAAGAAACAGAAGATGTTAGAACAGTACACAGGGAAAATGAACATTTTGCACATGTTATTTATCATTCATTTAGCACTTCCAATAAATGTACAGTTGAATCATTAGATTAGTCAGTGTGCATAGTCTGATAAAAAAGTCAAGATAGATAATCAATTATTTTTCTATACTATGTCAAGAAATACTTTGGAAAGCCAATTTTTAAATAAAATATAAAACAATGTAAAATACGGAAAAAATACAGCAATATAAGAATGTTATGAAGAAAATGTGTTTACATTTATTTGAAGATGTGACAGAAGAAGTACATAAATTGCCAGTTATATTGAACACTAAAAATTTTAGTATCAGGCAGATATAAATCTGCTTCACATTTAGATTTAGACACATAGCAAATCCAGTTACAGTCCAAAGGATATTTTTGTTTGAATGTTTTCTATGCTTTTAATTAATTAGATGCCTAGTTACATTTTCAAATGCTGACTCAAAGAGAAAATGATTAAAAAGATCCATCATACTATTGAAGAAGCAACCTTTCTACACACTAAACTTAAAACATATCAAAGATAACTAAAACTGCATTATTAAATTCTTTTTCCCAACAGAGAGAAATTAGCTGAAGAAAAAGAAGAACTTTCTCTTATTGACTCACATGAAAAAAAAGTTGTTTAATATGAACAGAATCTGTTGATTTTTCAAGAATGGCATGCCTAAACAGGTGACTATTCTCAGTTTGGTCATGGTTGTGGGGTTGGTTTCCTCGTTTTTGAAATGGTAACTGGTGATGGTGTGAATAATTGAAACACTGTCCTTCAAGAGTCTATTTTTGCTTTTTGTTTGGACTCAAGTTACTAGAAAACAATCAATGTAGAAACTTCTTTTGGTTTATACACTTTAACCAACACTAACTTACTTGGTGCCATTAAACAGAAGACTTAAGGAGACAGGACTCTTCATCCCTTCACACACACACACACACACACACACACACACACACACACACACTTCTCTGTTTTAGAGCAATATATTTGTAAAATCTCTGTGAGATTGCTTAATGACTGCCCAGAAGAGAATATTTATTGAAAACAGAAAGAAATGATTTCCAAAACTACTTTGGGGAAGCCAAAAATGGATAAATACTGAGATAAAAAAGAAAGAAAGAATTCCTACAAAAGAGGCAAACCAGACTTCCACTTACTGTAGTATAACACTCAGAAAGTCTAGTTCTTAATGTACTAACAAGAACAAAAATATAGAACATGAAAAAAATTTTAAAAAGTTTAGTTTATTCGTAAAAACAGAAATTAATTTGACAGAAAATTTCCTGAGTAATCAGTAATAATTCTAGAGCCTAAATTTTACAATTTTTTAGTCAAAAACAATAAATTCATTGCTTGAAATATGTGCAATGAACTAAAGAACATCCCGAGCTGAAGGAAACCTTGATGAAGAGCGAAAGAAAACTAGGGAAACAACATATAAATAAAAAAAGAATACCAATATATCAATAGATTTTTCATCAAGAGAAGCCAAGAGAAATTCCAGAAACAGGAAGTAGATTTTATCAAAAGAAGAGAGCAGAAATTCTGGAAGTAAAAATTACAACAGAAGCTTAGAGAAGGCAAAAGAAAACTGATAACATTTAAAGAGGAGCAAGAAAAGGTAAAGAAAAATAGAACTCGAGTGACCTTTGGGTCACCATTAGGAATATCAACATGTATGTACTAGACGTTCAGGAGGAGATAGATAAATATCTAGAATCATATTTAAAAAAGTAGCAGCCAAAATATAACAATTGGATCAATGCCATGATGATAGATGAAGAATAATTAAAGACAGTAAGACAGTCAAAGCACTTGAAGTAAATTAAATTTTAAAAGATCTACAATGAGATGTACTTTGACATTTAAATGTCAAAACAGAGAATTTTAAAAGTAAAAAGGTAGGACTTACAGCCTCCAGAGAATCATCAATAAGTTTAACATCTGATTTCTCATTAGAAGCAATGGAATCCAAAAGGAAGAAAATACTTGAGAAGGAAAAACAAAAACAAAATTAAAACACTTATCAGAAAAAAACTACATGTGTAAACTTAGTGTAAGAGTGAAGTAGAAATTAAAACATTTGCAAATAAACAGAAGTCAAGGGAGCTCATTATTAGTAGATCTAATATACAAGAGCTGTTGAAAGGTATTTTTATCTAAAATACAAAATCGTGACATATCATTGTGAAACAATATAAAATGAAGAATACTAGCAAAGACAACTACTGGGGTGAATAAGAAATCAGTGATAGCATACATTTGTTTTGAAGCCTCCTTTATCTTTACAATGGAAAATACAAATGCAAAACTGTATTTGTGATTGTATGTTAACGAGTATGAAATGTAAATATGTGATCAGTGACAACAATATGATATGAATGGAGAATAGAAATGTATAAGAATAGTTTTGTATGTTGTCAAAACTAATCTAGTATGTTTTAAACTATGTTATTAAAATTTTAATGTATTAATTTTATTCTCCAAGGTAACTACTCAGAATAGAACTAAGAAATATACAAAACTGGGAAAGGAATGTGGTGGCACAGGTCTGTAATCCTAGACTCAGGAGGCTGAGGAAGGAGGATTGCCGAGAATTCAAGGCCAGCCTAGGTTACATGGTACATTCAAAATCAATCTGAATTCCACAGACTGGGCTACATAACAAGTTTCTGTCTCACAAAACAAACAAAGAAGGAAATCTAAGAAACAAACAAAAAGAAAAAAATTGAAAAATAAAAGTCTCCACAATTTTTTATTTAGATTGATTACAGATTTAAATAAGAAAGCTTCAGCTTTAAAATTCAAAACTAGTTTAGATGTGCAAATATCCGTGATAGATGTAATAAAAAGCCAATATAAAGTAATAAACTTTAATAAAATTAATAATTAGTTTCAAATGTAAATATTACAGCTATAACTTTTTCTAACAAAGACGCAGAAAGGAACCAGATTTAACTCTTCAAATTAACTATAAAACTAACCATTTGATGAGACACCAGGTCTCAAGACATTTGAAACATGGCAAAAAAGAAGCGGATTCCTGTTAAATTAATACAGTGAACCCTTTGAAAATACCAGATTCTGCCTGCAGAGAATTGCGAGGCTGCAAAAGGAAGGGTGATACAGGGAAAATCTGTTTACCCCTCTGAGTTGTGCTGATAGAGCTGAAAGTCACAATCCACAGGTGTTCACAAGGCATAGAACCAACAAAAGGGAGAGCTTTATAGAACAAGAGTTGAATTTTAAACTGGAACTATACTTTAAATTATTAAAAGAAATTTTAATTACACAAGTATTTTGAAAGTATGAAATACTTCTTAAAATAAATGAAAACAGATCAAAATTCTTAAATGCAGGTAAGTCAGTGTCTGCCCAAAAATGTGTGTTACCTAATATCTTTACCAAAATAAAACTTTTGATTACTGAATTAAAGATTTTATACTTAAAAATTGAGACAAACTATTAATTAATACCTCAAAAAAGAAAAAATAGTAATGATTAGAGCTAAATCAATGGCTAGGAATATAGGCAAAAATGTAACCAAAAGCTGGTTCTCATAAAAAGATAAATAAAGTGATATATTTTATTACAATGATTATGAATATATATGGAGAAAAATAATATATATGAAGAAAATTATTATCAGGATTGAGTGAAGTATTGAATATTTTATTTCTGAAAATTCTACAATTTAGTAGACATGCAGAGTACAACCTGTTAGCAATATTAATGAAAAAGTAGATCATATGCTTATGCCATACATTAAGTGTATTTTAGTTTACAAACCTGCTATAGAATACTTCTTGCCCAGGTGGTTTTATTATTAATTATTCTATACTCTTAAGTAATCAATAATACAAATTTACATAAACTCATCTAAAAATGGAAGAAAAAAGAGATACTTGCCATCTGAGTTGTTCAGGCCCCATGACATTGATGCTTAAATTAACAAGGAAAGTAGACCATAGACTAATATTCTTACAGATGTAGAAATTCTGTCCAAGTTTTAAGTAATTTGAATGCAACAGCATATAAAAAGTGTAATATGTTAATATAGGGAATCCATAGGTGGAAGTAAATTAACAAATTTCACCACATTAATCTAACAACACTAAATAGATGATTTTAAAATAAAGCTTTCAGAAATTATGAGTCTTAGATAACCTTCCTAACTGAATAGCTTGTTTTGTTCTTTAAAGAAAAACTGCTCATTTCCCACGTAAGATCAGAATAAGACAAAGATGCCCACTTGCATTACTTTCTTTTTGTGTGTGTGCTTTTTCGGCAGAACCGGAGATTGAACTCAGGCCCTTGCTCTTGCCAAGGAAGCGGTTATTCCACTGAGCCGTCTCCCTGGCCCCACATTACTTTCATACACTATACAATACTTAAGATTTTAGGCAGAGATATTGTACAGAACAAAAATAAAATCATCAAGAGTTTATAAAAGAAAGAAAAAGAAAAATGCTCTTTATTTTACATTGAACATCATCTATTTAGAAAATCCTACATGATTTTTAGTAGTAAGAAATGAGTTTAGGAAATCTGTAGTACACAAAAATCAATTACAAAAGGAATGTGCATTCAGAAATTGAATTAAAACATATAATTTACCAAACATCAATTATAAAATATTTAATGATGATTTTGCATTAAAGAGTTTGCATATCTTGTATACTGAAAACTATAATACACTGAGAGAAATTTAACAGTACCAAATAAATGGGAAGATGTGCTATTTTCTTGAATTGTAAGATTCTACACTGATAGGATATCAGTTTTCCCCAAACTGCCCTAACTACTCAGTGAAATTCTAATCAAAGTCTGTTAACTTGGGTCTCCCACCATGGAATAGGGGTAAAGTAGGTGAAATTGCCCTGACAGACAAAGAAAAAAAATGAAAAGAAGTAAATGTAAAGAGCTAGATGCAGATATGAGTCAGGAATATGTTGTGAAAAGCCCCTGGGTCTATATGCAGGACTTCTCCTGAAAGGGGAAAACTTATCAAGTGTTCTGAGGTATAAATATTGAAAAGCTCACTGAAAGGTTAACCCCTTTGCAAGATGTCAAGATGTTCTTTTCAGGATTTAGCTTGAAGTAAATTGCCTGTGAATAGGAAAAGAGTAGCGCAACCTGACAGAAAACTTTCAAGTGACTTTTTTCTCTTCAATGCTGCATATATATAAGAAGAAGCACTTATACCTCTCTGTAAGCCTTGCTTATGTTACACCCACTTCTGCCTTCAGCTGTGATTTACTCTGAATCTGGCCTCCCTTGCTGCAAATGCTCTGTCTGCCATAACACCTCAGTGAAATCTCCTTTAAGGAAAGCATTCTTGCACCTACGCTGCTGCTCAGAAAGCAGCCATCTGGTCTAATTCAGCTCTATTTTAAGCTCTCGAATCACATGACTTAAATCCACATAAGTGTTGATTGTACATGATTGCCTTTATTGATTCCTGCTTGGACTAAACTTACTTCAGAGCCTCCATCCAACTACAGCAAGAATTCTCTTGATTTTTCTCCTCATTCTTTTCCTCTTGGGCTTAATGTTAAATCATTTCCTCTTCTTTTCTAATGCTAAGTCTACAAAGATATTGAGGAGTTGAATCACATGATGGTTACCCTGGGTATTAATTTTTCTCCCATTCCAACATGTCTGTGTCTATCTATTATTACCCCATCCTTTGGAAATAGACCCACCTCTTTTGTGTTTGGCAACTGCTTTATTACAATCAGTCTTAGGATTGGTGTTAACTACACTGACTTTAGGAAATTCCACCAGACACAAGCCTGTCTATTCTTCCTTCATGCTTCTCATGTATGTCTCTCATTCACCATTCATTCTTCTGTCTCCATCCCATTATAGATTTCTCTCCAACCCTATACATAGGTATTCATTGAAACAATCAGCCTTATAACTTAACCATGAATTAGCCTTTAGCATCATAAATTATAATCTCTTGAGTAAGCAGGAGTTACCTAGCTTTATTAAAACTATTCCTTGCTCAGTGGTATAAGTTCTTTCCTGGCAAGGATAGGGTCCTAAGTTCGATTCCCAGTACCAAAAATAAAAACAAAACAAAACAAAACAAAAAAAAAAACTATTCCTTGATCTCTTTTCTCCATCTTTTGATTCATTCATTCATTCATTCATTTAAGGTCTATGAGGGTGTTGAAGTAGACCTTGCATGAATTAGACATCAACTGTCAGTTATACTCCTTTGTCAACTCCACACAGTACTCTTCACCTGTGGCAAGCACTATAGAACTCAACAATGAACAATTATTTATAATTTAGATATCTTTGCCTAGCTAGCTAGAAGTATTATAATGATTCTTTGTTCAGTTTTTACAAAATTAGTTTGAACATTCAGTGCTTAATAAATATTTGTTGTCTGTCTTCTTAGTGCATACAGCTGTGACTTGCATTTAAATCAATATAATGATCCCTTTACTGAAGACTAGATATTTGCAAAACATTGCTTCAGGTATTGTGTTATTATGAGCATGCTCTTTGAAATGTTTAGGAAAAATTTCAGTGCCAAAAACAGATGATGTATAAATTAGCCCCCAAAGGGTTTTATCATTAAGAAAATTATAGCTACTACTGGGAGTTAATCTATCTGTCTGCTGGATAGTGTTGTTTTGCCCAACACATGCAAGTAAGAAACACTAGTGGGAACAAATACTTCTGTGCTAGCCTCCAGAGAGACCAGGTTACTATTTGGTTAAATTTCCATCAAAAAGAGTCTTGTAATGAGTTACTGATGATGGTTTTTGAAACACAAAGTGGTTGCTCATTATTTGAAGAGTGGGATACAGAAAGTTTTGGAACTAAAAGCTCCTCTAAAATATTCAGTATATATTGGTATCAGCAAGTGTTGACATGTGACTCAGGAGAACTAGGACTTAGGCATGTTTCCCCTACTTGTGTGAAGCAGACTAAATGAGTGCATGACTTCTGCCCTCAGTCACCTTATATCAAACGGGAGAGAAACTGTGAAGTGCAGCCATGGAGGACAGTGTCTGCACCCTCCTTCAAGAAAGAGATTCAGTCTCTGATTACAGCTTGAGTGTGTGAGCCAGGCTTGATAGCAAATGCAACATCAGAAAACCAAACCCACCCAAAATCAAACCAAAACAACAACAAAAAATACATCACATGCTATACTCAGGAATCATTAAGAAATATTTTCCATACCTCAACCTGATAAAAGTCATCTATGACAAACAAACAGCCAACATAATTCTAAATGGACAAAATATGAAAGCTTTCATTCTCAAATCAGGTAGAAGACAGGTGTGTCATCTATCACCACTTCTATTCAGTATAGATCTGGAATCATTAGTTAGAGCCAATAGATGAGAGAGAGAGAAAGAGTGAGAGAGAGAGAGAGAGAGAGAGAGAGAGAGAGAGAGAATGAATAAGAATAGGTAAAAAAGAAGTTTGCAAATGAAATGGTATTCCACTTGGAAGATAGAAAAAAAAACTCAACCAAAAATCTTCTAGAATTTACAAAAAAATTCAGTAACATAACAGGATACAAAATCAACACCCAAATTTCAATGGCATTCCTCTACACAGATAACAAACTCAATGAGAGACAACTAGAGAAAAAAAATTCTCTTTACAATACACCCCCCCAAAAAAAGAAATCTTATGAATTATTCTAACAAAGGAAGTAAAAGATCTATACAATGAAAATTACAACACTCTAAAAAAAGAGATAGAAGAGGATGTTATAAAATTGAAAGATATTCCTTGGTCCTGGATAGGAAGAACCAACATTAAAAAATGGCCATACTCCCTAAATTGTTATACAGATTTAATACAATTCCTAACAAAATACCATCAGTGTACTCACAGATCTAAAGAAAACATTCTTAAAATTTATTTGGAACCAGAAAGACCTAGAATAGCAAAAATAATCTTGGCCAACAAAAGCAAGGCAGGAGGCATTACAATCCCTGACTTGGAATTACACCTCAAAGCTACTGTGATAAAATCAGCAGGGTAATTGCAAAAAACAGACCCGAGGATTAATAGAACAGATTAGAAGATACAAATGCAACTACAAACACACTTAGCAATCTAATCTTTGACAAAGGTGTTGAACATTTTAACTGGAGGAAAGATATCACATTAAACTAAAGTCAAAATGGATTAAAGATCTCAATACTAGAACAAAAAACCTAAATCTCCTAGAAAGTAGGTGGAACTCTTGAACATATACAAGTAGGCAGACAATTCATAAGCAAAAACCAAACTGCATGGACCATAATGCAAAGAATCAATAACTACCATCTTATTCAGAAGTTTCTGCATGTCAAAAAATCATCCACAGTAAAAAGACAACCCACAAATTGGGAAAAAAAATCATATGCAACAATCACTCAGACAAAGAACTTCTATTTAAATTTCACAAATTACTACAAAAAAATTGACCCCAAGATTTAAAGACCCAATCAAAAATCAGGTATGTATGATGAATTACATTTCTCAGAGGAAGAAATACAAGTGGCAAATAAGTATCTGACAAAATGTTCCACAACACTGGCTATTAGAGAAATTAAAACAACATCAAGATAGCATCTCACCCAGAAAGAATGGCTATCATAAAGAAATCAACTAATAACAAATGATGGAGAGGCTTCTGGGGAAAAGAAACACTGCTCCACTGCTACTGGAAATGTATACTGGTACAACCACTATGGAAATTGGTGTGGAGACTCCTCAAAAAATTAGCACTGGAAATCCTATTCAGTCCAGCTATTCACCTTCTGTATATTTTGTCAAATGAACTGAAAATGTCATAACTTAGTGATATATGTGCACCCATTCTTAAAGAAGTACAGTTTGTTACATAAAATATTGGAAACATCCAAAATGTATTTTTATACAATGGAAGTACTACTCAGTTATAAAGAAAGAGAAACTCGAAGCCTTCATAGGTAAGTGGAAACAACTAGAGGCTATACTAATAAGTGAAATAAATCAAACCCATATGTGTAAAAATATATTGTCTTCATAGTGTAAGAACATGGAAGAATAAATAAAACCTGAAATGTATGTTAGATATAGTAAAACGGAAAGAAACTGAACTTAAGAATGAAAAACGAAGTTGAGAGAAAGGAGAAAAGAGGAAAAAAAGGAAGGCGAGAAAAGCATGAAGGTATATATACAGGATGGCTGTACACATAATATCCATCAATTTTTTAAAAAAGTAGCAGTTAATGCTTAGAATTTTCACCTTAAATAAATCTGTATGCTGATATCTGTGCTCTGAACTACGCCAAGGACAGCAATGTGTAATACAAAACCCATGGTTGAATGCCTTTCATCTTGGTATACTAAATATGTACCATTTCTAATGTCTTATCAGTTATTATACTCTCTTTAAAATAAATTAAAACAAAAAGAAAAAAAAATCTTGAAAACAAGTGCCAATATTTAATTATCTCTCCAATCTTGAACAACTATATCTGTTAATCTGAGCAACAGATTTGATGATAAAAATAAATATTACAATCATTGCTAATTAGCTATTCCTGTTTTGAAAATCTGTAACATATGCATTGTTGTATGCTACACTGTTTCTGGTTTTTTTCTACTGGTTTTTGCTTCTATTTTTACTCTTCAAAATAAAATAAAACAAAATAATTGAAAACAAAAGAGACATTTTCCTTTCCTTTTGGAGATGCATGGGCAGTGAGGAAAGACTGAAAATATTTGTGCCTATGGTTCTTTATTTATGGAGGAATTGATAACATAGAATGATAGATAAGTACAGCGAACAGAGGCATGAGTTTGGAGATGACTGTCTTTCCCTTGACTTTGTTACACAAGACAAATATATATATGTACAGATATTTAGGGACATTTAATTCATTTAAAAGTACAAGAGTTCCAACAATTAAACTCATACTATAATTATGTAAATATACTAGCAAAGTAACAGAGTCATTAAAGTATCAGCTACAGATTTCATCAGCTAATTAACATGGTCACAGCTTGTAGAAAAATATGAATTATGATAAATAAAAATCCTACTGCCTAACCACCAATGCATACACTGAAATTTCAGATGCTCTTATTAACTTGCTAATGAATTGAAAATTAAAGGATGGTGGCTAGATGATGGGTATCATTCATTGCAAAGATGATGGTTAGGGGCCAGGGAGATGGCTCAGTGAAATAAGTGCTTCTCTAACAAGTGCAAAGGCATGAGTTCAATCCCCAGTTCTGCAAAAAAAAAAAAAAAAAAAAGAAAAAAGGTAAGTTTTAAGAACCTAGGACTGTTATTCAGATTTTTCTGTTATCTCACATAGCTCTATACTATTACTATAAATTCACATTTATGAGCCTGTTTAGTAGAGTGTATAAAATGAAAAATGATATGTATAATGATGAATTAAGAAAATATGTATGTGTGTGCACATTCACACGTTTATAAAGTGAAAAACACTATGCATTTAGAAATAAGGTTTGAAGTATAAATACAATGCACATATAGGTTTACCTTAGTTGTTGAATGGATCCAAGATCAAACTCTCCACTCTCTGAACAGAAAATTTTTTTTTTGTAATAGTATTTTATAATGAATCACACAAAGTATTATGCACAAGTTCAAGGAAA
>NDGN011469732.1:0-21643 GCA_002564285.1 Tympanoctomys barrerae | reverse complement strand
AAGGGTCTACAGGGTGTTCAGGGTCTCACTACTAGATGGGACTCGTAGTGATCCTCCTGTTTATAGCCTCCCAAGAGTTGGGATTACAGGTATGCACCACCATGCCCAGTCTCAATTGCTGTCACAGTGTGCCCCGGGGGTGGGGCTGTCACATCAGGCCTAGGGATGGAGCTCCAGGCCCCTGAGCCCACTTGCAGGCACTTTAATCTGCTGAGCTATTTGGCCAGCCTGGGAAATTCCTTTGATGACAATTTTGGAGAAAAATGAAGCTTTCCCATGGATTCTTTGGCTTTTGACCCATTTGAAGTCCAATTTACTTTCCCATTTCAGTCCAATTTATAATGGAAAAGTAAAATGTTCTTTCAAGGATTGTTTCTCCAGCACTTACTACATCATGGATACTGAGAAATGTTTCAAAGTCTAGTGTTTTCTTGTTTCTTAACAAAGCTTGGTACCCTAAATCCTCCACCCCCTGAACACATTGTAATTGTGTGCCTGGGGATGAGGAGATGTCACATGGACACTAAGATGGTACCCTCTTCCCCAGAACCGTCAGGGCCCCTGGAAAAAGGCCAGGATGTGATGAGTCAGGTAGTGTCTCAGCGGTATCAGAGTCAAGACCTTTTACCAAGTTTCATAAAGTTCTGCTAGACACTAGAACTTGGATTCCTCCATCCTAAGCATCTGAGATTTTCACTTGTTGGCTCTCGCTCTTGCTATCTATCTATCTATCTATCTATCTATCTATCTATCTATAAAGAGAGAATAAAATGTAGTAAAAGGGGGGCCAGGAAGATAGCTCAGTGGAATAAGTGCTTGTCTGGGACGCTCAAAGTCCTGAGTTCGATCCCTGGTAGCACCAATAACTAAATAAATGGATAAATAAATAAAAAGTAGTTTTAAAAAATGGAAACTATACAGAATGTCACTAAACAAAATGATGGAATTTCTAAATGTTTACTACGTGGCACATTGTTATTTTCAAGTTAGTTAAACAACTAATCTAAACAGATTACCAGATATAAGCATGCAAAATTGGCCAAAATGTACAAAAAGAGAGAGAAAAAATAAAATTACTCCTGTTTCAAATTTTACAACTTTGTCATCTCCTGTTCTTCCTCTTTTTATTCTCTATAAAGAATGCTGCAAAACATGAAATAAAGCTTTCAGTAAGTGCTTGTTCCATTATATTTATATGTTCTCTTTCTGCTTGCCAAACCTAGAGATGAAATGAAAATTTTATATGGATATTAGGGCAGGGTTATAGCTTATTAATTAGGTAGTTTATAAAAGAAAAGAGGCCCGTGCTCATTAATGTGAGGAGAATGGGGAAGGAGGGATCCTTACTCTTGTGCTCTTCCCAGAGGTTGGTCTGCAGGGTGTTGTTCAAAGCCCTGTGATGATCATCTTCTTCTGGAGCAGGGAAGGGGCAGGTCAGCTCCCGGGTACTCCAGGTAAGTTGATTAAATTCTTCTCCCTTCTGAATTGTCATATAATTAAGTGACACAAGTACGAGGGGAAATAGCAGTGGCCTGGCCACTTAGCAATCAAGATAGGTTCAATTCTAGATGTTTTTCAAGAGATGCTGCTCTCTGTCATAAACGTTTCTAGCATTTCAGATATTCACCTGTGTGATCAGAGTTGCAATATGTCTTTTAAAGTTCCCAGGTGATTTCACCGTAGGCAGGATCAAAGCTGGATCAAAGACAGTTTTTTGTTTTTTGTTTTGTTTTGTTTTTCCAAGGAGTTTGGCAAAAGAGAATAATTTAGAATAATTGCAGGGACAAATTGAAGCATCTTTATTCTGATCTTTGTTCAATAAACATCCAACACTTTAATGTAGCTCTGAAACATGGCGAAAGTAAGATACTTTACCTGCCCTGATCACATGCGCAATTCTGGGAGGCTGGTTGGCTGGCGCATGAACCTGACCCTGCACACAGACATCCATAGGACAGGGCACAGAGACTCAGGTGTACAGAAATGCCGGTAGGATTCAGAGCTTCATCCACATCTCTAGAAATACAGCAATGAATACCTTGGCTCATGAACACTTCTGTTTCTGAATAATTCAATTCACAAAAGGCAACTTTTGGTGAAATTTGCTTCCACACACCCTGCATCAGGTAGTGAGCGTGACCATGGCTGTCTCTCCCACACTAACATGAACCTGCCCATCTTCCCAAAATTTTGAAACAAATTAAGTTTATGAACCATGATACCACTGCAGGCAAGATGTGACTAGGACATGCACTGTACTGTGCTCTTTGAAGCTTTGCCCAGTTTCTCGATATAGAATGCTGGGAGACCTCTGTGTATTGCCTTTCTCTATATTTTCTTTCAAGGTAGTCTCGTGTTGTATGCCCTCACTCCTTGAAAAATGTGTGTTATACAAAGCGAGATTAGGGCTGGAGAAATAGCTCAGCACTGTAAGCACCTGCCTGGCAAGTGCAAGGACCCAAGTTTGACCCCCAGTACCACAAACCGTGCTGCCCCAAAACCTGACATGGTGGGGCACACCAGTGATCCCAGCACTGGGGACACTGAGACAGGAGCACCACTACAAGTTCAAACTGCATTGTAAGACAATGCAGCAACAACAATGAAGGAGATGAAAGTCACCACCTTCAGAGAGGGTATTGCAGGACTTCTCAGAAGGAAAGCAGACTATACCAAGGCTCAGCCCACATCTGGTGTACAGCCTTGTGAAAGAAGTGGAAAATCAATTGGCTTTGGATGCTGGATAGCAGATCAAAGTTGCATAGCGCAACCTGAATTGAAAAGCAGTATATATGTGACTCATTTATAATCACTAAATGTCTTCCTATCCCCAAATCATCTGATCACATCCACTCTATCTACAGAGCTTCAGAGCTATGATCTCACTTGCTCTTCAGAAAACACCCACAGCTAAGTGGCTTGTAAGTAGCTGTCATCCCTAAGGCGTAGGGGGAGCGAGAGAGGGACAACACACTTCTGAGGTCACCCCACTAGCCCACTTGCTGTAGCTTTTGTAACAAATTGGCACAAATCAACTAGAGGAAAGCAGGAGGAATTTATTCCTCAGTGTTCTGGAGACAAAAAGTTTGAAATCAAGTGTTTGCCAGGCTGTCACTCCTTCTAGACGTTCCATGGGAAGGTTGTCCTGATTTGTGCCATGTGCATCATGTGGGACAATCTCCTCCTGCAAGGTCTTTAACTAAATGATACCTGGAGAAGTCTGAGACCCGAAACATGGAAGCATCTTTCTGTGGTCCACCATCCAACCCACTACATCCATCCAGGAAGGAGAATGTCTGCAATGCCTCTTTTCTATGTCTTGCCAGGATGCTATGGTTTTGACCCACATCCGACAGTGTCTGCACTTTCTGAGATAGAGACTGACATTGGATCCAAGAGGCAGAGCCTGTCACACAAGGCTCCCCAGCAACGAATACAGACGGTGACTCAACGTTTCCATTATCATCACTGTGAAAGATTTGACAAATGAGATGGACTCCTAGATGTCCTATGTGCCGCCTCATGCATAAGCAGGACCAAGATGTGTGAGAGGCACTTGACCCTGAGGACAAGGACTTAGCACTGGCAATAACCATGAGTGGCAATGCTACCTGGCTAAATGCACAGCTGTATGCTGGGCGCACAGACTCATGCGATTGCTGCTGTGGCCATGAGCTTGACCGTAATGACAAATACTGAGTGTGCTGTGGTCTTTGTGGCTCATTGTGAAATCTCTCCTAACTACAAGTCAGTATGTGCCTACGAGGGCAGGTGTACTCACAGGTGGAGACAGAGTCCCCCACTAGTCAGCAGCCAGTCAAGAGGTCCTACACATCATCCTGCATTTATTTCTGCAAGGGTTCAGTCGCAAATATAGCTGAGTGTCTTTGTGCACACATGCATTCTGGTTTAAAGCAAGATACTGACAGTGCTCAAAAGCATCACGTGGTGGGAAATGTGAATGAAACCATAAACCATACTGGCCTAAAAGAGAAATTTGATTTTAACTTTTGTAAAAAAAATATTTAATAATGCTCACACTAGCTACCAATATTTAAAAATTAAGAGGGATTTTTTAAAAAAAGAATTATGCATCCTTTACAGGAATAGAATACAAAATTAGCAGATCTCTCCAAGGTGGAACCAGATTGCTTTGTGGTAATGTCTGGCATTTTTAGTGGCAACACACACTGATTGTCATAATGCCCCAACATTCTCTACTGTATTAATTTAATCTTTTTCTCTTGCTATTCTGGTTTCTGGAGATACCTAGCTCTTCAGCACTCATAGTAAGCAAAATTTGTCACTAATTCATTGTTAAATATTTTAGATTTCCAGAAAGGAATTAGTGAAAGGAGTAGGATAAACAAGTAATGTTTGTGAAATTATCGGGGACTGAACTGTCTAATAAAGAGTCAGAAATTACACAAAGACAGGAAAGGACAGAAGGAATTCAAATATAGCAACTATAGGAAGGGTGGAGCAAATGCAGAATTAAAGTTTGGTTGTGGTAAAGCCCTATGAGAATAAATTGGAGAACAATGCTTTTATATGAAGGCTGAAAATTATTTGAAAAATTTGTAAAGTACTACAAACAAATGATAAAATGAACTAATATAAAAATCGGCAAAATAATTAACACATATCCATGGTAAAGAAAACAAATGTTTGTGGACTTAGAGATAAAAGAAAATGTGTTTGATTGCACAAAATTAAATGAATGCAAAATTGCATGCTAATTATAATATGCACACATTTTACTGGGGATGTAGCTCAGTGTAACTGCCCTGGGTTCAAGCTCTAGCACTAGCAAACAAACAAAAGAAGAATACGAGACAAACAAATCAATATACCATTGCGCATAAAGTATGTTTGGTGTATCACTATATGTAAGTTCTAAACAAGAAAAATAGTGTATTAAAGAATAAACTTCAGGGCTGGTCAGATAGCTCAGCAGATTAAAGTGCCTGCTTAGGCAGAGTGCAGAGTTCAATCTCCAGCGAGTGGCACCAGTCCCCTCCCCCGGGGCACGCCGAGACAGTGATTGAGACTGGATATGGTGGCACAGACTATGATCCCAGTACTTGGAAGGATGAAAACAAGAGAAGCGATATGAGTTGGATCTAAGTAGTGAAACCCTTTAGATCCTGTACTAAATACAAATAAATAAATAAATAAATAAATAATAAACTTCAGAGGGAAGACACTTAAGCGAGTTTTCTATATAGCCACATGATGAGAAATTCTGTAGCGATGGATGGGCTTTGGGTTTCACCCTGCAGAATCCCCAGTTTGCAATCCTTTGATGTTTGTAGAAAAAAGGGATGTTGTAAGTAGCTCTTACAATGCAGGAAAATGTTTCTGGCAAGCCCAGAATAATGCGCAATTGGGGCAAACATGACCTGTGAAGTTGCCACAGGAGGACATGCCAGGCCATCCTAGTTTGTGTAGGTGGTGGTAGCTGTTACCTGATCTGGCCCCCGATGCATGAAGCCTGGAAAACCTGTGCATGTAGATCTTGGTGCTTGACTATCTGACCAGGCAGCTGTTGTCACGGTCTTAATAATAAAGCCACTAAACTTGTGGTTTGGGAAGGGCTGACTTTATTCCCCATATTTTATTTTTATTTTAAATAGAGAGAAACAAAGAAAGAAAGAAAGAATGATACAGAATTTCAAAAAAAGATAATAGGAAGTTATCTTTTTCTATTTGTAAATTAATTATATCAGCACACTTTAATATGCATAACAACCACATTCATCATAAGGAATTTGTACCTGTGCATAGAGCTCTTGAGTCCTCTCTTTTTTCTTCATTTTCATCCCCTCCCTTCAAGGGTTGAAATTTTAGAGTTACATAAAAGATATTGGTTGGAAAAAATCTACAGGAGCCCAAGAGAACGTTGCATAACTGACTCTGGAGATTGAAACTTTTTAAAAATTTATTTGATACAAGGTTTCGGTATGTAGCTCGGACTCATAATGATCATAGCATTCCTCCTTCCTCAGCGTCCCTAGTGCTGGGATTACAGTCCTGCACCACCAAGACAGGTTTTGGCGACCAGCACAGCATGCCCGAGGTTTCAGGATCGGCGTAATATGCAGTATCAGGTACTGAACTTGGGACCTTGCACTTGCCAGGCAGGCATTTAGACCACTTTATTATCCCCCTAGCTCCCGAGAGAAACTTCTAAAGTATGCAAGATATATTTATTTTAAAAAATTGTTGTGATTATGAAAATGAAGAATCTCTCATACAACGCACTCAAGTGACATAAGCCGGTCTCTGCTTGCGTGTTCGCAGGCTCCTAACTGCTTTAGGATTCCAGCCTGTGACTGTATGCTGCCTACTCACACGAGGTGAGCCAGTCTCCTAGTAGGAGAGTTTTCTTCCTTTTTTTCTTTCTTTCTTTTTTTTTTTTTGTGCAGGGTGTCACTACACAGCCCAGACTTGTAGTGACCCTGCTGATTTCTGCCCCCTGGTGCTGGGATTACATGTGCATGCCACCACGCCCGGACTCCCTCGCCGGCTCAGCGTGCCTGGGAGCAGGGCCAGCGCGGCATGCGGAACCAGGGATCGAACCCTGGCCCCTGCACTTCCCTAAGCAAGTGCTTAGTCCGCTGAGCTATACCACCAGCCCTAGCAGGAGAATTTCGATGGCTTCTACCCATTTCCTCACGTCTTCTACACTACACCGGATTCTGCAGCTCCCGCCTTGCGTCACGTTCTTCCTGCATGCACTCCGCGGCTCACTGTCCCAGGGGTGCCCACCGAGGAGGAGAGCAATCACGGGCCTGCAAGCTGACATGCCACTGGCTTCCACAGACCTCGCAGTCCAGGGGCAAGACAGGCGGCAGAGCAGGGGCCTGACAAGGCCAGAGCTCCAGGCCTCGCTGCGTGGTCCGCAAAAGCAGCAGACCGGGAGGGGAGGCAGCCTCAGGTGGAGAAGGCTGCTCTGAGAAAGAGAGGAGCAAGGGGCGGTCGTGCAAGCGCCGACCGCATGGTCTTCTGTTCTTTCCTTTTAATTTTTATTTATTTTTATTCATTTTAATGAGAAAAAAGATAAAATAGCAATGAAATAATTTCAAAACACGTTAGTAGGACAGTTGCAATAATTAGTACATTGCACATTGTAGTCTTCGTAGTGGTTATTCGGAGGACAAGATGCAGACATGACGTCTTGTCTAAACAGTATTCCTGCGAACCTTTCTTCTCCATGAGCTAACAGAAAGCAGCTGTGTATCTATGCTAACTATCTTATGTATATGTATTTTTTCTTTTTTTTTCCCAAAACAAAATAGTCCTTTATTTATACTTTCATGAAGTTAGTAACTCATGACACTAGGTTGCCTGTCGGCTTAAACCTACCTTAACCGGGTAGGATGTTTCGCTCAGGACTGAGGTAGCGTGTTTGCTTTAGGCGCTGAGGCCCGTCCCCTGCCAAACTGTCTCTGCCCTGAATACCGTGGATTCTTCCTGCTGACTCAGCCTTTGCCAACGCTGTGTCTTCTGCCTGAACACGTCCCTCCCCGACTTCTTCCTGTAGCTGTCCGGCCTTGTTTTCCTCTCGACCTTCTCCAGGAAGCCTCGCCTGATCTCCACCATGCCCCACTTACCTGCAGCAATTTATGGTCAGGACTCCAGCAATCACTTCTTGGAAGAAGTAACTTGATCACAAACAACGTAAGTGTCCTTGTACATTAGTCACTTCACCAGTCCTGGAACAAAACGCCCAAAGCCAGGAATTTGAAGGAGGAGAGATTTATGCAAACTTAAGTTTTAGAAGTTTAAGTTCATGCTTGTTTGACTGCAAGGGAAGTAGAACATAGAAAGCCCAGCATGGCGGAGAAATGCTCCTCACCACGCAGAAGCCAGCGAGCAGAGAGAAAAGGAGGAGCCAGCACCATAAGAACACACCTTCCAGGTCGTGCCCCAGCACCCCGCCTCTTTCAACCAGGATCCACCTGTGAGCAGCACATCCAGCAGTGGACTCAACAGTGGATTTATCCCCTGAAGAGTACGGCACCCCCAGGGTCCACTCACTTTCCAAACACTCTAGGGTCTAAACCATAATAACATGGAGACGGATAAGTGAAGAAAAGTATCAGCTTCAAGACACAGACACGTGTTGCTGGTCTTGCTTCAGGGAAACGCCTACCCAGGATCATTGCCAGCTGGTCACCACTGACTCTGTGCTTTTGCTCCTTGCCTCTCCCTTCCCGCCATGTACGAGTTTTCTTTCGCTTTGCCTTTGCTCACTCACTGCATAGTCAGGCTGCCGTATGTTCTTCATGGCCTGTGCATAGCCATTCAGAACCTAAGATGATCTTTCCTATGCTAACTCACCGGCAGACCCCCCAAAGAAAGCCTCCTTGGTTAAACTTGCTTTGCATTGCTCAAATAGACCCGGAAGCAGAGGAGTGAAAATTAGGTCACTTAGGAGCCACATGCCCCATCCCACGTGAAGTGGATTGCAACTCCACGAGGAACCGTTTGTCTCATTTGAAGGGAAACTTGGGCCCAAAGGAAAGAAAGACAGGGCTGTTCTGGTTTAAAAAAAAAAAGTTTCTGGTCCTTCATAAATGCCCATGAACTAGAACTTGATTGCTAGACAGAGGCATGGCTGAGGTGCCGCGCTTAGAGAGGAGCCTCACGCTGCTCCGTGGGACTGAAAGGGAATCCGATTCGCTGGCGGCTCTGGACACAGCGCACCCCGAGTCCCCTGCGGTTCTTCATAGCCAGAGCACTCTCCGCATTTCATATTACATTTGTGCAAACCTATTTATTCCACACGGACTCCGTGCTTCCATCATATTTCCATGGCAGGCCTGTGCCAGAAGGCAACCAGCAGTGGACATTAATGCCGTGCTAGAGATGCCTAGTCGCAGCATGTAGTGTCATGCCTCTCTCTGAGGCTTACTATTAATTTATGGACAATTTCCATTGCTCTTACGTTCGATGTCTCCTTTAGCCTACTTTTTATGAGTGCAAATGTCATTTACT
Source organism: Tympanoctomys barrerae (assembly GCA_002564285.1). Taxonomy (NCBI): domain Eukaryota; kingdom Metazoa; phylum Chordata; class Mammalia; order Rodentia; family Octodontidae; genus Tympanoctomys; species Tympanoctomys barrerae. The sequence continues at coordinate 12,640 of NDGN011469732.1, read as the reverse complement.
TTTTAACTAGAAAGTATGTCGTTCCCTGCAGAGCACCCCAGGCCAAGCCCTCCTCCTTCTTGGACAGTGCATGAGATTAACCTGATTTTCACACTTTAGGCAACTGACTCATACTTGCACCCAGCGGGCTGCCTCACTGTCCCTCAGGATGTAGTTTATAACTGTTTTGACATGCATCACTTTGTGTCTTTTTATATTATTTACATATTACTTTATGTGATTAAAGTCCACACACACACACACACACACACACACTAACTTTATTCTTTGAGCAGTTGCTAATCCCTGTGTCAGATCCTGGAACCGCTTTTACCATGTGGAAACTATGTGTAGAAAGAAAGAAAGAGAGAAAAAGGGAAAGAGGGAAAGAGAGAAAGAGAAAGAGAGAAAGAAAAGAAAAAAGAGAGAGATATAAATGAGAAATTGTGGAAGCAAAGATAGAAGGCAGAAGTAGAGAAAAAAGCATGAAAATCTACTGGTTTTGTGCTGAGTTTAAAAGAGGGGTTTAGCAATATTTAAATTATCTTTTATTTTATTTTAAAAATCTTAAATTGAAGAGACAGTGACATGATGCAATGGCTATTGAAACTTAAAGGATTTATAAAAATAAATTCAAGATGTTTTAAGAGCAGTTTTGATATTTATGAGGAAATAATAAATGCAATATGATTTGTAATCACTTCCTATCATCGTACAGAAGTTTCTTAATATATGCCCTAACCTGCTTGATTTGTTAGGACTATCTCTTGGAATTTATTTTCTTCACCTCACCAAATGCTGTGTAGTGTGCTTCTGAAAAGCAAATACTGAGTTCATAAAAGTATCTATTCTTAGATTTAAACTTTCTCCTCATTTTGTAATCATGGGTTTTAAAACTTTACATTTAGCATGTTATTATTGCTCTGTTATCATCATTATTCCGTAATTCATAATGATCAGTAATTGCACCCAAGGCCTCTGCTAGAAAACTCTCAATTTCATTTAAACTTCACAAACAGTCTAGGCTCGCAAGATCATTGTTATAATCTGTGTCACAGATGGCCAGGCCATGGGCTGGCTCAGTTGGAAGAGAAATATCGAAATAAGGCACTTGCAAAATGTATCTGGAAAGCAAAAGCAACAAAATTTGAATTTGGATATAAATTATGCATGAACTGAAGAGAGAAGAAAAGGTAAAGGTGATTTAGGAAGGAATGAAGCCGTGAGAAACCCTGGCGGGTACCCAGGACGGCAGGCAGAGTCTTTCCAGAGATCGCGTTGAGTAGGCTGCCACTATGTGTAAGCAAAGCTGCCCAAGGGCTGCTCGAGCCGCCGCCTCTGGATGTGTGGTGACTGATGGTTCTCCACGCACCCCAGTCCTGTATAAGAAGGGTGGAAAGAACTTCATGTAAGTTTTACTACAACAATGCCCTCTGCAATAAGAGCCATCTGGCTGTCTGCCAGGAATACAGTATCAGCTCGGGATTCACCGAAGACATGAGAAGCTCAATACTGTCCATCGTGGTATTTCCTATAGTAGTAACATGGTAGAAACAATATAAGTGTCCAATAATGTGAGAATAACTATATAAATAATGATACATCCAAGTGGCGGGCCATTATGCAGCCATGAAAAAATGGGAGTTTTGAGAAAAACATAATGTAATATAAAAGGTTCAGGATATGGTTTTAAGTAAAGAAAACTTAGGGTACCCAGTTTTTGTGTTATGAGATTTTATTTTTATTTTTAATTCACTCTCAGCAGGGATAATGAAACTGATAATGAAACCAGGAGTCGGCTCTACAATGGCCCTGAGTCCTCAGCAATACTACTACTAATAAAAAAAATTGCAGGACTCTCTGACCTTTGGCTGTTGATGATTTTGGCCCACCATGCCCACGTGCTTCATTGTCAGCAACCACGTCACCTCTAGCTTCCTCTTACCAGACACCCCTTCCTGGCCTATACCTCTTGTTGCAGTTGATCTTTGTCTCATGCTATATGAGCATGACATACACCATGTAATAATAGTTATTATTTTCATTTTGCTTGTTACTATTGAATGTCAATAGCAGCAACATCCTAAGAAAATATGGAAACTATGCATTCATTGTCCACAGGTAATTTAAAAATTTCTAACATTTACATTAAGATATAAGTCTCCTATTTAAGGTGAATAAAAATGACAGAGCATACATTCAATTTAAATGTTCTGTTATGTCGTACTATATTTAAAGTATAAGTTGACCCTGTGCTCAGCATTGCCATACCTGAACACTTCACATCTCTGTATTTGTATGAAGGCTCAGATTTCAGTTTGCATTGCACCCTGGGAGCAAATCTCTGAGTGCAATAGCCACTCTCCAAGTCCCCAAGAAACAGCGCTGATTGGTGGCTGCTGTTCAGGACCGCGTAGACCCATCCCATGCTCTTACTGTTCACATTTGCCTCTGAAGCATCCAGCTTTGCATAGACGCTTTAGATGAAAGACTACTCAGGCCCACAGCGAAAAGTCAGAGAATGGTTGCCCTTAATGCAGAATGTAACTCCGGTGTCTTTGTTAATGAATTAATTGGCAAGGGAAAATATATTTGGCAGGTTCCCATTTGTTTAATTAAATAAGAATAGAGATTAAAATCTCTGACCTCAGTGAGTCATCATTTCAGTCTGTAACTGTAGGATGCTTCATTTCTTTGGGACACAAAGGCAACAAATCTAAGAATCTGTTGAGAAGACAACGGCCAACTTGCCAGTGACGAGCATCTTGCACAATGAGCTCTTTTCTACAATGACCTCTACAAATTATGTATTCATTTGTACAGTTCTACAAAGTGATGGAGTGCTATAAATTTTGACTAATTGTGATTGCACAGGCTAAAATTTTCTTTTTTCTTCAGTTCACTGCTTTTGTGCAGATGAAAGGCCTAGCCACAGCCATGTAAGAATATGTAATTATTATCTTCCTATGTGTTTCACTAATAGATGCAGTTGGCCCCTGGAGAGAGGAAGGGGTAAACCGCTAGTGCAGTCTCCAGATTTTCTCCTGGAGATCCTCTTTTGTCTCAGAACCACTTATTTGTGATTCGTACTTTAATCATATCTGAGATACATCCCAATAGTAACCATCACACGGCTATTACGTTGGCCGTTATACCCAATACGCTTTTCCTCTACTATCATCTCTTATTATTTATATCATTTTCCAGCTTTTACATTCTATTAGGCCGTTAATATCCCCATTTCACAGAGGAAGAATGAGTTTCAGAAGTTTTGAAATGACTTCCCTTGCTTTTCTCTCTTATTACGCAAAACTATCCACAGATCAGTGCTGGAGTGAAGCCGCAAGACATGCACTTTGTGCTGTGTCTTATCTAGAGCAGAGTCCCTGCTGCAGCGCTTGCCCCTCTCTCCTGTCTAACATCTCTTCTCTGCACACCTGAGGCAGCTTCCCATTGCTCTATGAAAACGGTCAAGGGCTGTACACACATGACACAAAACATTAAAATGAATTAAAGTTTCTGCATTTTATGATGTGCTTATCTCAGTTTTAAAAACAATGCACCACTTTCTACAGTGTATGAACTGTTGCACTTGGATTTCCTGCTCAGCCTCACATTCTTTCACCTCTGTTCTTTACTTCTGCTCCCTCTGAGGATCACCTGGTTCTCTGCTGAGCTATGCTGATTCTCTGAATATGACGCTGTTTAGTCAAGTTCAAGTGTTTATCTTCTTGACAAATTTTGGACAACCATTTATATGTGAAACAAATTTTTCAGTGGCAATTACTGATGCTCCTATTAATAATAATAATGATAATGATGATGACAGTAATAATAATCACAGCTGAAACTGCTGAGTGTCAACACAATTAATATTCTAGGAATAAGTCTAAGGTAAGTTTCATGACTGTGAGTCCTTGGAGGTCACAAAGCTTGAGTTTGATTTTTCTCTTTCCATTTTATATATTTATATTTTCCCTACAACCCCATATGCATGTGGTATCTATGTAACCTTTGAGAAGCTAGGGTTTGGAGCCCGGAGTCAGAGTCCTAAAAAGATACACCAGGCAGGAGAAAGGCAGAGCTTGCAGATCTTCTTGAGCACCAAGTTGATGACCCCAGCTGAAGAGAGGTTGACCCAGCTTAGACCTGCAGGTTCAGATGCCTCTGTCCTTGCCATTGACGCCAATCTCAATGCCTCTCTCAGCCAGCAATGCAATGTCCCCCACAAAACCAAAAAATATGTTATCTATAGCTGAAAAATATAAGGGGCCTCCAAAGGGGAATTTATTTGTTAGTAAACATTCAGTTTAAAGCGTTATGCAATTTTAATGTTTTCTTTCAATTTAGGTGTTGCACAGCTAAGGTTTCTAATTATCTAAAATAAATTTTTATTTTGCTTTTTAAAAATAATAACACATGAATGGAAAATTTCTAGTAATTTTAGACTATATGAATAGCATTATTGCTGCTGGTTTAAATATTTTTTTTAATCTCCAGCATCTCCCTGCACTCCTACAGTTCACAGGCATATTGCAATACTCTAAATGGCCTTTGTTATGCTGTAACAAGTTGATTGCATCCTGGTATTGATGTTCCTCATAAAATAAGACTTGGTCTCTTTAGCAAGATAGTTCTTTTTTAAATTTTATAGTAGGAAGACATTAATCTTACCTCAAGGGGAACTTGGCTGTGCTTCTACCTCATACATCTACAAAAGACTCCATTTATTTTTAAAGTATTGAGCACGGCACTCTGCTATTACTAATTAGATGCAATTAATGTCTTTTTACTCACTCATTTATTTGGAATTCTTCTTCATCTCAGGGCGCATGAACGTGTGTAAATTCCTTTAATGGGTTTTATCATTTTTGTTTTGTTTTATTGTAAGGCTGGTTTTGAAATGTTTGAAAATTAAAGCATATTGTCCGTATCTACACGGAAAATCACAAAACTCTAGGAAATATTACTGTACTGACAATAATTTTGGTACAATGATCCACAGTCCTTATGTCATTTTTTCAACTGATGATAATCAGGCTTTTGCAATTGTTTTTACCATTCAGGCTCTGAGAGAGCATAAGGTAAAGGTGAAAAGGGCTAAGTTTATAATTCTGGGGTGCATTTTGAAAAACAACATGTCAGGCATCTGCGTATCTTATTTTGTTTCATCTTTGGTAGCCTTGTCCTCTGTCAAGTTAGTCCTTTTTGCAAGTTAAAGAACTGAGACTCCAAGTTTACAAATGCTGAATTACAGAGAAAACCCCATGCAATGAAGACAGCAAGTCAGAGGCATGCAGGAAGGTCCTGGCTACATCCCACCAGGGGGCAGTATGGCCCATGCAGAAACTCAGAGAAGGCAAGCATAAGGGTTAGTACCTGAACTGTGGGCACTGGAAAAATCGTTCTTGCTATAAAGTAAAGAGAGAAGCAAAGGCCCAAGTGAAAAACAAATCACATTCAGTAAAGACAGATATTGATAGCTTAAGCTAGGGTATTAGAAATACAACTCCAGTGCAGATAGCATTGAGAAATATCTTTGTTTTTATGTATTTAGTACAGGGTCTACAGGGTCTCACTACACAGATTGGATTCATAGCGATTTTCCTATTTTCAGCCTCCCAAGTGCTGCGATAAGAAGCACGAGCTACCACGACCAGTCTCAATGGCTATCTTAGCACGCTGGGGTGGAGGGAGGAGGCAAGCCAGGGATCAAACCCTGGTCCCTGCTTCTGCCTAAGCAGGTGCTTTAGTCTGCTGAGCTATTTGGCTGGCCTGAGGAAGATCTTATAAATGAACAGATAGTATTTATTAATTGAGATAAGGATAGTTGACTCTTGGAGAAGGAGAAATTGGGTATTATTGTCATAGGTGTTGCAATTTCCAAACCAATTAGAAGGTAGAAGATATTACAGTTTTTTCAAGAGTACTGGAAAAAAGAATTGAAAATCAAGACAAGTGTCACAGGTTAGAAAATAGTCCCTGAGGCCAAGGTTTACTGGGGCATCTTCCAAGAAACAAGTCTTGTGAAGCAGTGAGGAGAGGGAGACAGAGGTGGAGAAAGTGGACAGCGATATAGCTGGAAGTTAGTCCTCAGAAAATCTTCCAGGGCTCTGAGGCTCCAGTGGCATTTCATGAAGCTCCCATGAAGGCAAGAGAAGCATAGACTGGCCCTTCCTGGACAGGAGGTAAGCCTGGAGAAGGGTCTAGCAACACACAGGTGAGTTCTCTTCAATCACCAGCAGTTCCTGGGAGGGGTAGAGTAGGAAATTCTATCCTTGCCACTCCTGGAAGACCAGAAAATGAATGAGTTTTACGGTAGTAAGGATGGGTGATTTCTGTAGCATGTACCACAGTCTACCTTGTGTGACTAACATTCATCAGAAACAACTTCTTTGGGATTCTGACAGGACTTTTCCTGTGAAATTTTCTAGAGAAATATTACAGGGGCAAAGTGTAGCCACCATCCCTAGACCCAGCCAGGTACTGCAGGGATGAGTGTTTCTCCAGTGCTGTACATTTCAATTTCCCCACGTTTCACTGCCTCTGCTTGGCGACTCGGCTTCCCGGCTGGTGATCTCCATCTTCCCACTAAGGTTTCAGAGCTCTGATTTCCATGGCTTGCTTGGCTTATGGCCACTACTCCGGTAAATGCACCTTAATTGGTTGGGGGATTATGAAAAACTGTACTTGAAAGCTCAGAGTCATCTCCGCTGCCCCCATCATGTACCAGAAGTCGAAGTTATTCTTCCCCCATGGCATAGCCACAACCTTGTGCCCTTCTGATGATTGAGGTCAGTAGCTCTTCCAAGATGCTTCATCCCTTCTTTGTCATTTAGTTCATCTCAGTGGCAAGCAATGGCCAAACCTGAAAGTACCCTGTGACCTCTGATGTGATCTTTTCTCTAATTTGATCAGAGCATCTCTGTAACAGCTCTGTAGGTCCAGGGCATGAGATCCACTTTACGCTGCCACAAGGAATCTTTGACTTTTGAATTTTATTTTAATTTGACCTTAGGTAATTAATAACCTAGTTTTATACTATACAACAAGACTACCTCCAATACTTTAGTTATGGTTGTTAGAAAGCCCCAGAGTCAAGCAGAAAAAAAAAATCTTAGAATATTCGCCACTATTACATACAGGTTAAACTTGAAATTTATGAATTATATTTTCTATTCATCTTGGTGGTTTAAAATGCAATATATATTTTACAGCTGAAATCTGGGACAAAATGCCTTCATTATCCCATCTCAATGAAGTCAGCAAGCAGACCTTACAGGGTGAAATTGCAAATTGATCCTAGAAGCAATGAGAAGAAGAATTGGAGACTAACAAAAGCTTTAAATTACAGTGACATGGAGATTTCATATGACCTGGGAAACTGACAGTGTACCTGCCTCCTCTCCAGAGAGGGTTACTGACACAGTACGGTTTAGCTATTGTGGCTGCATGTCTAATGTCTACTTTGATAAGCTCCAACTCAGTTTTCTTTGTTTGAATATATGATATACATGGTTTCTGGAATTTCTCATCCTCTCTCTCTCTCTCTCTCTCATACACACACACACACACACACACTCCCTCTCACTCCAACACATATATGTGTACATACAATATCTTGGCTGCAGTCATATTTACTAGCAGTCTATGTCTACTTTAAGTGGGTCTGCATATCTGTGCATGTCACATGTGCATATGTATTGTGATCGTACCTATGGAGCACAGTATGGGATTTTAATATATGTACACAATGAAATTCTGTGTACTCCATAAATATATGGAACTACTATCTAAATATGTTGAAAATAAATTGGAAGGAGATCTGGGGAGTGGGCTGGAGTAGGATAAAGGAGGACAGGAAACAGAAGTGATCGAGATGCAGTATGCATAGGTGTCACTTCTCCAATATAAATACCATTGTTATGTAGCACAAACATGTGTTTATAAAAGTATATAAACGAAGGACCGTTTTATATCTGTATATACAAAATAGGATAGATATACAGCTACTTTCTCTTAATTCATTGAGAAGAAAGATTTGTACAACTAGCATTTGGACAGGATATCATGTCTGCATCGTGTACTATGAATAACTACTATGAAGACAACAATATGCAATGTATTAATTATTGTAAGTGTTCTACTAACCTGTTTTAAATCTGTCTCGTTGCTATTTGTTTCTCAATAAAGTTAATAAAAGATATACTATTTAAAGAGATAAAAAGGAAATAAATTGAACTAAAATTACTACTAACTCTACTAATTCTCAGAAAGTGTCTCCCAGTCACCACATTTATGCTCTATTACAATGACACTCCAAGATGCCTCATTTTATCTTGGGTAGTCTGTGCCTACAACTGTGGCAAGATAAAGGGATGGATATACATAACTAACAGGGCTGCTGCTGGGTATGAGTAATGTTCATTTGGAAGGAGCACTTCACCCACCTTGCCTGGGTCTCAGCGCCCAAATCCAGAGCTGCAGTGGAGGGAACAATCGGAACCAGCTTCGGCTCTTCCCCAGGTTGCCACGCGGCTCACCAGAGTGCTGTCTACACCACTTCGCAGGCTGGGTGAATGTGGGAGACTAACGCATCCAAATGCAAAAGGCATCCTTTGTGATTTGAGAGGAGCCTCAGACTCGCAACAGACATCAGCAATTTCCCAATTAGTAACTCGGCCTGCAAACAGCCGCTGAGATCACCAGCTCAGCAAAGCTGGCGGAAAATGAGATTTTCCCATGGTAGCGAATATAATGTTATTTGTTCCAAGCCAATAGCAACATTGAAGCACCTTATTAATAATGTACACCTTTATATGTGACCTAACACCTGTGAGGTGTTTCTTGTTTACCCCTGGAGTACATAATGATCAGTGCTTCGTTATTGAGTTTTGCTTTGTCCATTGAGTAAGAAGCAGGCTGCAAACAAGCCTATAAATGGGTTCCAAACTCTTCTTTCTAAGCCAGGCCTCAAATATTTTTGCAAGACAAAAAAGAAATTCAAAACTCGTTTCTTAACAACTAGTCTTGAGCTGAGTATTCTAGCATCTAGAGGGTTGCAGAATTACTCCTCTGTGTTACTGTCTTTTTTATGCCGTTTCCATCGCAGTGACATCAACTCACGTCCGTACCCCGACCTGTGGAAACGCTGACATGTCAGAGAACAGCATTAACATTCGTGACAAGACGATCTCATTTTGGGTTCTATAAACCATAATCTGAACCTTGTTTTCATTCCATACCAGCATTTCTTTTCTTTTTCTTTTTCTTTCTTTCTTTCTTTTTTTCTTTCTTTCTTTTTTTTCACTAAAAGGAGAGTCAGAGCAAGGGTGTCTTTTTTTTCATGTGTGTTTCTTCTCGCATGTGCTTGTCTTTGCCCTTTTTCTCAGCACTTGTACCCCACTCTGTGAGTCTCTCAACTTCTCTCTTTCTGGGGAGTGTGGCCTGTTTCTTCTTTAATTCTGACAGATGCTTGTCTGAAAATATAACAAGTTCTTGCCTTACTCAACACCTCTTATCTCCTTAAAGGCATATTATGTGTGTGAAAGATACTTTAATTATTTATAGAATCAGTGAAGAATCCATGTGAAACTTAGTCTCTTTTATTTAGATCCATATTTTTTATTTATTTTATGTATTTAATTGATTATTTATTTATTGTACTTTAGGGAAGGTTCTACAGGGTGTTCAGATCTCACTACTAGATCGGACTAGTACTGATCCTTCTGTTTACAGCTTCCCAAAAGCTGGGATTACAGGCACTTGTCACCAAGCCCAGTCTCAATTGTCATCTCAGTGCGCCCCAGAGGTGGGGCTGGCACGGCAGGCCCGGGGATCGAACTCCTGGTGCCAGCAACTGCTTGTAGGAACTTTAACACACTGAGCTATTTGGCCGGCCCTAAATCTATATTTTAAATAATAATTTGTGTAGTTTACATGAAAGCTATGCATACATAAACGCTTGCGTTTCTGCGTCCAGCGATGAGTTCATAAGGAACTCAGTAGTTTTCCACATTTACGTTTCCCACTTGCTTGCTGACTCCTGATGTATTCAGTGATTGACCATTCCCTACGCTATTGTCTCTACAGTCAACTTCTTTCCCACATGTCCCTGTCACTATATTTGATTTCGTGGCTTATAAACTGCTTCTATGTTCTATAAGTCCCTCTGTCTTCTTTTTTGTATCTTAAAGCTTATTAGAACCTCTGAACAGAAACTCTGAAGATATGAAGACTTCTGAGTCTTATCCTCTCCGTGGTTTTTTCAACTTATTTTTAATTTCTAATCCCTCCATAACACTTCCCCAAAGCCAGAAATCAGAAAGTGATATCAGGAATAGAAGAGGCTAATGGAAACGTCGAATTCCACATGTGGAGGCTCTGGTTTGCCATTCCAGTGTAGGATAAAATATATAAATCATTGAGAATCCCCTGCGTGGCCAGAAAGCTTAGGCAAAATTAAATGATCTCTGAGATGCTGTGAGATTTGCTTTGATAATATCAGGTCTTTGTTTTCTCTGCCTTCTGCCTGTATCTTAACAGCATCAATATGCATAATCCTACCTGGAATTTTGCAACTGTCAGAGTAAATGAGGTACAGCATGAATCCCATTGTTTCATCATGCAGCATTTGGGATTGGTTTTCTAAGCCAATTATTCAAGAATACTGCATCATTATCCCATCTCCTTGGGGAAATGGATGAGACCTTACTATAAATCAATGTCCACATTTCATCTAAAATCAGTCTGTGTCTGAGTGGAGACGTTGTTAGGAAAGAGTGGCTTCTTACAAAGAGCAGTGAAGTCTGATGTAGACTCAAGACAGAAAGCAACAGAGAAATGCATATTGATGAGGGCAGCATGGGGCAAGCTGAAGGAATGCACTTGCCAACAGGAGAGTTAATCAGAAAAAAGTCACTCTTAATTTGAATCTTTCATGGTGCCTAGAATTTTACCTTCAAGACTTCTACCCAGCAGATGAGTTAACAGAGATTGACAGATAGTTACATCAGATTTGATAATAATATTAAGAAAAGAACATGAGAGACCGAAAAGAAAGATGAGGAATGAGATAGTAGTTACAGAAATGTAGGAACTGAATGTTAAAGTAGATGGAGGAAAATTTACTTGTTAAGATGTTGTCTCATTGTCTCTTTTCCCTCAGATATTTGGACAGTTGCAGAAAAATATAAGTATTATAAAAATAGAGATCCCACTACATTGGTAGGCTGTTTGCAACCTACAAAACACTTTAATGTTTCTTAAGTTGACTCAGCAAATAAAAGAGGCCAGCGCATTTGAGGAGAAAACCATGCCCACCGAATGTAATTAACGTACTGAATGTGGACTTTAATTCCTGTCTGTATGCTTTAACCCTCTGAGCTAGATGTCAAGACTTAAAAGAACCAAAAAGTTATTTCCTTGTAAACAAATCAATAATAATCTAAAAGTATCATTTTTATTTGTTCTTCTGATTAACTGTTCTGAAACTATCTTCAGATCCACTTGTTTTTCTCCTTAAAGATATTTATACACATTCCCAATATTAAATTGAAAATGTATAGAATATACACATAGACATGCACACAGAAACACACACACACACACACACACACACTCTACATTCATGGTCTTCCCAGCACATGTATAACCATGTCAGAGTTGAGAATGTATTTCAGCTTGATAATGTACAGTATGGGTTTTCCAATCCATTCAGTCAAGATCAAATGTACCTTAGTAATTATATGTGGATAAATATTTCAACCTCTCAAAGCTTAAATGTTTATAATATAATGAAGCAAATAAGAAAGAGCAACTCTAGCAGTTAGAGGTACTTATTATCTTCGTTTTCTATTTTTCCATATGACTATAATGCAATCGAGAGTAAAGTTTGCCCTTATAGAAAAGGTTTGACTAACCAGAAGATTTTTCCCTAAAAATGGACATGTGACCAGCACCAGCTATTTTGTGTTCTTCCTTCAGCCTTCTCAACAGGGAGGGGCACCTATTCCTGCTTCTTTTTGTCTTCTAATTTATCCAAAACTAGATCAAAAGTTTATAACAAAACAATATGAGAATAACAATAATCAACATACTGTGCTATTCAAAGTATGATATGTAGACCAAAAGTTTTGTCTCTTACAAAGAGACTTTTTTTCTGGGGGCCGGGGAGATGGCTCAATAGTATAAGCACTTGCCTGTCAAGCACAAGGGCCTGAGTTCAATCCCCGGTTCCACCAAAAAAAAAAAAAAGAAAGACTCTCATCTAATTGCTCTAATTGTAGATGATAATCTTATCTGTGACAGAAAAGTCACTGTCTTGAAAAAAAAGTAAGAAACAGTCCAGTTTTACATACTAGTAGTGGGTTATCCATAGGACTGGCAATGTCAGAGGTTGTTGACTTGTGCCTTTTACAGCTCAGCATATTCATATGGCTTTACTTTTTATACCTTTTTTTTATACTTTTCTGCTAGGTGGTTAAGACCAAGATAAAGCAAGACCTATTTAACAAGAAATGTAACTTCTGTATTTGACAAGAATTATTTTGCTGAATTCATGCACCTACAATATTAAATGGCAATGGAATACCCATCTATGACAAAACTAAACAAAAAAGGGGATATAAATGAAGGACCATTTTGTATCTGTATATACAAA
>NDGN011469730.1:0-14301 GCA_002564285.1 Tympanoctomys barrerae | reverse complement strand
AAAAAAAAAAAAAAAAAGGAAAATATATGGCAGAAACATTCATGATAGCCTTATAATATGAAGGATTACAGGTAACATTTTTCTCTTACTCCTACACACAAATCTTCAATAAATGTCTTCCAAAATCAATAAAATGAAACTCACTATACATCCTTACATAACCTAGTAAGTTTAAATATTATAACCCAGTAATATTTATATATATATGAATATTCTTCTGGAGTATATATATATTTTTTTTTTAAAAACCTGTCTTTATTAACAACATAACATATTTTTCTCTCATTCTGAGTTTAATATTTTTTCCTAATATCTGAGATATTAAGTTTTTCCTTAGTGCTTCTGCCTCATGACATATTCACAGTTCCTACAGCCACTGTTTTTTGTTTTGTTTTGTTTTGTTTTGTTTTTTGCAGAACTGAGGATTGAACTCAGCCACTTGCGTTTGCCAGGCAAGCACTTATTCTACTGGGCCATCTCCCCAGCCCCAGCCACTGTTGATATTAAATTGTTTCCAGATTCAATAAGTCTACAGTGTATTTATTCTAGTTTTTAACAGCTCTCATAAAGATTAGTGCATAAAATGTAAGAATGTTCTATTAATTTATATTTCACATATGTGAAGACATAAAAATACTGTTCTCTGCATAAAATACTTGCATTTGTTGTACACAAGTTAGAAAAAAAATACTATCTGAAAATACAAAATAAAACACATGAATCAAAATGAAACTAAGGAAGAAATAAGTTAACCCATATTTTCACTTCAAAGAATAGCCACATTTATTATAAATATATAACTCTAAAACTCAGTACTATAAACAGATAAGTAATGTTAAGTCCCACTGCACAATAATTCAAAAATAAAAAATAATAATATACAATATGGAAGCCAAACAGGTATGTTATCTCATGAAGGAGTTTGATGAAGGGTATTACTAAAAACACAATGTAGCTTACTTGTACATCCACAATATGCTCATCTTTTACTTCATTTTCTTCTGGAGAAATTGGTATATCTAAACTTGATTTTCCTGATAATTCATCATTTATAGGTATCTTTCTTTCATCCTAAAAGTCAATAAGGAAAACAAGACTGATAGAACTATTTCAAAAGAATTCTCTAACAACAATAAAAACCATCTCTTTCTACACTTTAAAACCAAGAAATGTCATGTACACATTTAACTGTAACTATGGTTTACATGCTGATTGTCTATCTTGCATCCTCTTCCTTCCCAATACTATTTATTTATTTATTTATTTGTTTGTTTGATACAAGGTCTCACCACGCAGTCCAGACTCATACTGATCCTTCTGTCTCAGCTTCCCCAGCACTGGGATTACAGGCATGCACCCCCATGCCTCGTTTTGGGGCAGGCACAGCGTGCACAGGGTTCTGGGGCTGGTATGGCATGTAGTACTGGAGATCAAATTCAGGTCGTTAAGCTTGCTAGGAAGGCACTTATTAGACCGCAGAGCTATCTCCCCAGTCCTCCAATACACTTTAAATGTATAGCATGTGACCTGAAGAAATTCATTTGACTACTGAATACATGTTTTAATACTATTAATATTTATCATAGTATTCTACATGCCTTCAACATTCGACAAATGAATATACATACAGCATTTAGTTTCTCATCTTTTCTAATACTTATTCGGATTTCTAATGCCTTTGCGTCTTTAAATGTGCCTTCTCAAAATATAAATTTAATAAAAACAAAGCCCATGTTCATTTTATCTGAAACTATCCAGCACATCCCAGGTATCTGAATATTTACTAAAAGAATGTTTCCCCTAGTACTTTGCTTATTGGGTCTTCAAATATCTCATCAAAGAAGATATTAGATTTAAACCTCATAGACTGTGGGAGAAAACATAAAATTATGGTTTTTGGAAGAGAAATATCTAGCAAATCTTCAAAATTTTAAATGTTCTATTCCAGAGATATATTCTACATAACTCAAAGTATCTTCCAAGTATCATGCTAGAAACAAAAAATCAAACATGTAAATGTGTTGTAAATATGTGCACTGAGCATACTGTGTGCCCACGTATACACATATGTATCTAGGAAACAATGTATAAGTTCAACAAGAAGAATACAATTAATGTGTGAAAATGCAATCATTCAGAAGAATGTAGCAACATGTGAGACATGTCAGAGAAGGTAGAAGTAAACTTGTACAACATTTATATGATCTTTTAACAGAAATATTAGTTTGTATATCTATAGCCCTAGGAAAAGATCTGAATTTTTTTTTTTTTTTTTTTATTTTTTTTGCGGAACCGGGGATTGAACTTAGGCCCTTGCGCTTGCCAGAGAAGCACTTATTCTACTGAGCCACCTCCCCAGCCCCAAGATCTGAATATTTTTATAAGTAGTAAATTATAGTTTCTTTAGGGAGGGAAACAGTGTATCAGTATAAGTATTTTGCAGTTAGTATACATTACTTCCATAATTTAAAATAAATACACTGAAGTTGGAGGCAAACGCCAAATCTAGTTAAAATTCACTTTTGTTATTTAAAATAAGATAATACATGTTTCGACAACATCACATTTTTTGGATCCTCGCTATTCACTGCATCTACTATTACACAAAACCAGAAAGCTACCAACTATAAATTCTCCCTATAATACTCAATTTCTAATAGTTTCTTATTTGTAAGATTGGAGTTTCTTTAGAAACCCTTTAAGTGCGAACAGCATTAAAAAGAGAGCACCAGCTGTGTGTGAATGGTGGTGCATGCCCATAATTCCAGCACTGTGGAAGACTAAGGGAAGAAGATCACAAACTCAAGCCCAACCCGAGCAACTTAGTGAGACATTTTGTCAAAATAAAAATGAAAAAGAGAGTGGGGATATAGTTCAGCGTGAAGGCCCTGGGTTCAATCCCCNAAAAAAAAAAAAAAAAAAAAAAGAGCAAGAAAGAATGCATGTCCAGTTCTCTGAACATGTACTATTTTTTTCTCCTTAGTAGAACTGAAACTAAGTTAATGAAATCTCAAATACAATCAATAATAATAAACATCATACAGTATCTGAGTTACCTTCATTTCACAATTACTTAAGTAACTCCTGACTCCTACATTCCCTGAGTATACTAAGGAAAATACAAAACTCCATCAAAAATTGTGTCATAATATTTTTAAAGAAAACTGACATGCAAAATAATGTTAGATAAATTGTAATTCTATTTAAGGTACCTTTTTCTGTAATTGTAGATCTTCATTTTCTAGTGCACAGTTGTCTTTTTGAGAGTAATATGATGTTGCAGAAGCTGAAGAACTCTCTTTACAACACACATGCCAACTAGGAAGCCTGTAATATATCCACCACCAGAAAGAACAACCAAAAAAAGAAAAAGAAGAAAAACATAGTTAATCATCACAGTCCCTACATGGGCTAGAATTTGAAGCAATAAAGACAAACTCCTACCCTAGTACCAAGTAAGTAACATAAAAATGTTTAGCCCTAGGAAAAACATAATATCAGCATGCAAAGTACGACACATTAGGAACTGTATGAAGGTACAACAAAAGATTTCACAGAAGCACTATTTGATAACTACATTCAAAAGAGGAACAGAAATGCTGTCAAGGAGCTAACCTAACCTAAACAGAAGTACCAGATGCCAATGAGACTATAAGTTCTCCCAAATATTTAAGAACAGGTAACTCTAAAAGTTAAACTGCTCCAAAGTACAGATGCTCTCAAATTATTTTTACATAGAAAAGTGATATAAAAATTTAACAGGAATATTATACACAAATGAATATTACAGATTATCAGTACAAATGAGTAAGTTGCAAAGTTTTTTTTTTTTAAAGAAGACTTTAAGAATATACCAAGGAAGATTACATCACTGTTTTGAGTAAGTAGTTTACCTCTGATATTCAAAATTGGTTTGACATAATAAAATAATTGGTTTGCCAAATATGATATCCACTGAAAGACATCTGATGAACTTACATATCTACCAAGACTCTTAATAGTAAAATAAGTATTTAACATGAAAATAATAGACAATACTAAAAAAGCTAATATATTTAGTGAAGAAAGCTAAACATACACTTATGTAGGTCCATTATGACTACCATTAATAATATAGGATTTTTAAAAAATTTAAAGACTGTAAATTATGATTTGCAAAATTTTACCCATGTTAATTTCAGATGTTTATATAAATGTAAAATTCCAATAATCAACATTTTTAAAACTTCTAGATATAAAAATATATTCCTAAGTATAAAAGTATAACACAATAAGTTTACTAAAAACTGTTATAAATTATCCATTTTACTAGAATAAATGTCAATTTCACATAATTCAAAATAATATATGGGACAGATTTAAAACCCACACAGTTAATAAGTAAAAAGGGAAACTTTTATGTAAAAAGTAAGCTAGAAATGATTAGATTCTGGTATGAGGAAATTAGACCTATATGAAATTACAATGACCACAGCAATTTGGTACTGAGAAAGAGAAGAGGCAAAGAGTAGGGTGTCTAGAAAGAGAAATCACAGGTTGATAGCTGTAAAACAAGGAAAAAGGGGAGACAATACTATCTGGGAAAGTAACAGAACTAGAACTCCACAAGAATCAAAGGATGAAACTGACAGCATACATGACAAGTATTTGAAAGTCTGGAGCACAATATAATGGACAAAATAATTATAATTAAATAGAAAAGTAAGCAAACAAAACAAGTTGGACAAAATGGAGCACTGTCATTCAATGCTGGAAACTGTAACAAATTGCTACAAAATGCTGTGAAATACACAAGGCTGAAATGCAAGTAAAATATATGTGCCAACAGCCTTAGTAAAAAATGTATTTATAATCACACCTCACAAGCTGAAATGAAAGCACTCCTAAGTCTCTTGTACTTAGCAGAGATTTCTTATTGTAATCATGGGAATGTAAAGACTTATGGAAATAAGCACTTCCCTGTCAAGGGCCTGAGTTCAATCCCGGGTTCAGCCACCAGGTCCTTACTTGTATAGTAATAAACAAAATTATGTTGTTTTTTTCCCCCAAATTATGTTGTTAACAGACTTGTTGCTCCCATCTCGCAAACTAATCAGAACGTGACATGTGACAATTGTTTACCACTTTTACAATGATGTTATGTTTGCTAACAGCACAAGTTGATCAGCACAGGAACTGTACACAGGAGCAAAGCAGAAACTGCAAATGAAATGTAGCAATTTCAAAATACTACAATTGTATAGATTAATCTTTGAATTTCAGAAAGATATAAAGGTGGCCTCCCATACTGTAAAGAAAAGCAAACTGGTACCGCTGACGTCAACATTGTACCACTATGAAAATACTAATAGGGACATCTCAACAAAACAGAAGCCTGAAAGGCCCGCCACATAGCTCAACAGACTAAAAAAGCACCTGCTTAGGCAGACAGCAGTGGCTAGGATTCAATCCCCAGTGTGCTGTGCCGGCCCCACCCCTGGGGCACTAGTGATTGAGACTGGGTGTGGTGGCGCTAATCCCAGCACTTGGGAGGCTGAAAACAGAAGAATCATTACGAGTCCAATCTACGGAGTGAGACCCTGTAAACTGTGTACTAAATACTAAAAAAAAAGCAGCCTGAGATGCAAACTTTCTATTAAGACCAAAGGTGGAGTACATGTTGTTGATGTAGCAACCATGACAACACTTGAAACATAAAGCACTGAACAATGATTGTGTTTTATTTGATTCCAAACATGAATAACATAAATAGCTTGATAGTTTACAAAGAAATTAACAAATGCAAACCATTTTGAGAAATTCCTAAGAGGACTTATTGGAGCTCGTAAGAGATAATTTACAGCAGAGAAAAACTAAATGTTTCTGCCCAGAGAACTGTGAAGCAGTTGACTGGTGAAAGGGTAAGCACAGCATCACAAAGACGTACTACGACAACAGGAAAATAAGCAACATTTGTGTGTGGAACATGCAGTTGTCAAGTGTGAAGACTGCCTCAAATGTGACATTGAAGCAAAGCTTATTTCTGTGATATATTTTTGTTTATATTTACACTGCAGTCCACATAGGCTTTTATTTTTTGTTATATTTTAGGTTTTGTAAGGAAGTAAGCAGCTGATGTGAAAATGTTGATGCCTATTCTAAGTACTCATTGCACATTTGATATTTAACTGACATCTTATTTTCACACTAAATGCATGTGTATAACATAGTAGGAAGCTCCTGACAAAGAGAAGGCCAATGACAAGACCAACACGTGGGAAAGGAAAGCTAAGCATACATGCTGTCAGGGTAAGATGTGTGCATGGCACACGCAGTTGTCATGTGTGAAGACTGGTGTATGACAATTGAAGCAATGCTGCCTTTTGTGCTAGCTTTGTTCATATTGTCATTGTAAGTAATATAGGAATTTATTTCCGCTGTTATCTTTTAGGTTTTCTAAGGAAATACACAGCTGACATGAAAATATTGATGTCTACTCTAAATGTGCAACACATAAGAATTTAATTATTTTGATATTTTATCTTCCTGTTAACTACACACTGTATAATACAATAAGAACCTCCTGATAAAACAGCAAGACCACTGAGATGTCAAGTATGTCCTACATAAAGGTCAGGAAGGCAAGTTGTGTTGTCAATGTTAAGTGCTGCATGTGGATGGAAGGTACTGTTCTCACATGTATAGACTACCTTAGCTATGATAACTGAAGTAAAGACTTTTTTTTTTGTAGAGTACTACTAGTGTTTTCATGGTAGCTCATATGAGAATTTATTGATGTTCTTTTTTAGATTTGATACACTAGAAACCAGTTGTCAAAAATTTTGATGCTTTTTTATATTCAATAAATATTAAAAACTGAATACTGTTTAATAAAACCCATTCAAATAATTCATCAACAGAAATATTCTAAAACATAAATATAGATCTATATGCACCTTGATGACAAAATTAGTCTTATGTCTCAAAGGCTTATTTGGCTCACAGTTCACAAAGTAGGCTGGCTCCAAGGCAGGCTGGCATTGCAGAGCTGCATGACAGAGGATAAACTGTCCACAGCAAAGCAGGAGAGGCAGAAGGCAGGAAGCAAGGGAGCAGCAATGACAATCCTTTTTCCCTCATATCTTATCTAGACTACTTACCCTTTGGTCATGTAGCACTCACACCTAGGGCAGCCCTAATCCTAGCAATGTATCAAGAATCAATCTAAGCATCAAATCCTTAATTCCAACAGCACATAATTAGTCCAGCACCTCCAAAAAGCTCCACCTATGACCAGCTAAGGCTTTAGGGGGACATCTAGATACATGCCATACCAGTAGTACACCATATCACACACTGCCTTAAAAATCCTCCATATTCAACCTATACAACTCTTTTCTCCACCTAATTGCAGGAAACCACTGACCTTTTTTATTGTTTCCACAGTTTTACCCCTCCTAGAATGCTACAAATTTGGAATAACACAGTACAATTTTCTGAGATAGGTTTCTTTCACTTAGTAATATGTGTTTAAATTTCTCCATATATTTTCATGGCTTGTAGCTCAATCTATTTAGCACTAAAAAAATTCCATTATCTAATGTGTTGTAAGTTAAATTTTACTTCTGAACTATTCCTGAAGCATTCATGTTCTCACCTACATATGAATATATTATGCTCTGGTTTTCTCTCTCCAAAACTTCTACAACACTCAACAAATGGTTAGTTTAAAATTCATTTTGGGAATTTCTACCTATTTGAACACTGTGTCTAGGTCAACTTACTAGATCACATTAAATGTTGAATTCTGGTCTTAACATCAACAGAATTATACTGAGGAATTGAAACCAATTGGGTAGGTAGGATATATGCCTTGAAGAAAGAACTGCATTCAAATATGTGTTCACTTTTATTTAACTTTTATAAGTGTAACTATAGGATGTCTTAGCTTAAAATATTATACCCACTGTATTCAATCCCAGCTCTGTAAGACATGGAGGAAAGCTTTTAAGATCATAACGATCAAATATTGCTAGGTGGAGTTTCATGTGCAATAAAGGTGAACTTTCAGAGTTTTCAATGATACAGAGTCCACTGTAGTATACAGCCCATAGTTTTGCCATCCCTGAGTTATACTGTAGACAATACCAAAGGATAGTCATGCTTTAAACTAACGTCAATTTCCCGGTTTTGGCAAATGTACCATGCATATGTGAAATGTCCACCTGACAAGGAATGTGGGTGAAGGGCATATGAAACTGTCTTTACTATCTTTGCAAATTATAAATTATTCAAAACAAAAGTGAATTTTAAAAATAAATACAATCGAAGCAGGACAAAGCCACTGCTATTGCCATGACCCCCAATAACCAGCGTGAAGAATATGAAAAAGCAGAGCAACTCAACTAAGGCTTTTCTGCTGCCACCAGCAGCACAGGGACTCAAGAAATCAAGCAGCAGAAGTAGAAAAAGGCCAGATGAAGCCCAACTAGCTTTATGGCTTTGTCCCTCCATGTTTATGATTTCTCCTGTAATGCACACAGGTCCCAGCAATAACAGATGGCATTACCTTTGCCCTGAGTCTGCAGTGAGTCCCTCTTGCGCTTCCTTCCCCTCAGGCAGCCTCTTTCCCCCAGGCCACTCTTTCCTAGTTTTTGTTGTTGTTGTTGTTGTTTTGTTTTTTAAATTCCTGTAGGGCAAATCCCAAAGTATTAAAAATAGCTTCGTAATTAAAAAAAAAAAAGCCTTATCCAGTTGGATATGATGGCACAAGTTTACAATCCCAGCACTCTAGAAAACTGAGGCAGAAAGACTGCAAGTTCAAAGCCAGCAATAACCTGAGTTCAATTCCTTGGGGTGGGGAGGCATATTACAGATTCAACTTTTTCCAAGAATTTCATGAAGAAGGCAGAGGCAAAAAGCATTGCTTAATATGGAAGTGATGGGGGCTTGCCAGTTAGCTCAGTTGTTTAAGCACCTGCATGGGGAAACCCAGTCAGGCAGGGCGGACCACAGTTCTATCCCCAGCTCCCCATGCCACACCAGACCTGCCCTTAAGGCAACCTGAGCCAGCAAAAAAAAAAAAAAAGTGACTTAAGAAAGATCTTTTAAAAATATTATCTAATGGCACAGTGATACCTTTAGATGTACCTACAACTGTAAAATTTAACTAGCTTTAATAATTACTTTTTACAATCTTATTGAATAAACCTAGCATAAGGCAATAATCTCCAGAAAGACATTAATATGCAATTAAAAATATACTAGTATACAAATGTGTCAAATATAATAATTGCAGAAAAGGGGAAAAAAAAGGAAAAGATGCAATGATTATAAATAAATGCATCTTATATTATATATAAAACCCATACTCCAAACACTAAGAAAGCTACAGGCAGAAATAACAAAAATCAGACATTGTATTTGCCTACTTTGAATTACTTCTCAGAAAGTAACATTAAATGGACAAAACACACTTGGAAACATGAGATTTATAGTACAGAAAAAAAGCTTGTTCAAGTAGATGGAATTTTGTATCAAATAGAAATTAAATATTCTTTTAAAGCACACATGGAATAGTTCCCCAACACTGACCAGAAATGAAAGCCAGAAACAAATCAGATTCAACCACAGTATATTCTTCAATTACAATGCAAGACAATTTTAAATGATGACAAAAAAAAAAAATCTAAGAACATCTGAAGCAAGAAATATGTAGTAAAACAAACCTGCTAAATGAAATACTAAAGCGAAGTCTACAGGTCAAAATTGGTGGGATGCTGATGAGAATATGCCTTTAAACACGTTAGGAACAAATATTAAAAGCAAAAAAGGCAATCTTCCAACTCCAAAAGATAAAAGACATGGTGTAAGTCCAGGGAAACAAGATATATATATATATATATATATATGTAGAGAGAGAGAGTACAGAAAACAATAAAGAACAGAAATAGAAAAAAATCAAGAGAAAAAATTAGGTCTTTGAAGAAAATATCAAAATGACCGGCTATAATACTAGGGCAGTGGTGGCAAATGCACTGAACTCATGCCACAGTAGGCTGTTATCACTGAAAGCTCTAGAAGGCTCACCACGGGGGCTGGGGAGTTAGCTCGGCAGTCTAAGTGCCTGCCTGGCAAGCACAATAACCCAGGTTTGATCCCCGGTAGCACTGCTGAACCTGCACCAGAACCACGCATAGTGACGTACATCTGTGACCCCAGCATTAAAATGCTCTCTGCTGAAACCAGCATGAAGTCCTTCTTTAAAGGTAGTCTAAAAACGAAATGCTAAGTCAATGCCTGTGGAATGAATGAATGTCAACCCTTTCTCAAGGCATCTGAAACCTCATTGGCCACTTAAAACTCACTTTGATAACTACTTACAAGTTAAAGTAAAAATGATACTTTTGTAACAGTCTCCACTTAACACATGGTTTTGTTTTCCACAGGTTCAATGTCAACCATGGCCTGAAAATATTAAATGGACCATTCCAGAAATAAACAAAAGTCTATGGCCATACCACCCTGGACACAACCAATCTCATCTGACCTTGGAAGCTAAGCAGGATTGGGTCTGGTTAGTAGTTGGATGGGAGAAATAAACAATAAATTTTAAATTGGACATCATTCTTACTAGTACAATGAAATCACATGCTCTCTCTTCTCTGTCCTAGACAGACACGAAAATTCCTTTGTGTAGTACACCCATGCCATATATTCTACTCAGCTGTTAGTCTTCTGAGTTATCATAGCCACAATAACAGGCTCTGAGTGTCAATATTCAAATAACCCTTGTTTTACTTAATGATGGCCCCACAGTACAACAGCAGTAGTAATGCTGACAATTCAGATATGCCAAAGAAAAGCTATTTTAAAGTGAAGAAAGTTCTCAGCAATGATAGAGAAAAACTCTATGCTGAGGTTTCTAAGATCTACAGCATTAACAAACCTAACTATGAAATTGCGAGGGATTATGAAATGTCATGCCAGTTTTGCTGTTGTTTAAACTGTTAAAACTATAGGCATAATACAAGGCACTAAATTATTGCACTCAGTACCATGTGAAGTTTCAGGTATCTTAGAACTTACCCTTAAAGGAAGGACCTTCTGTAAATTTACGTAAAATTTAAAACATAAACCAATACTATTTTGAAAGAAAATATGTATCTAAATATACAAAAGGCTGACTAAAAATCATGTAAGAACTACACACTACGCTGAATGTGTAAATGAGAAAGAATGAGTCTGAAGATAAAAAGGAAGAGTAATAGTACAAAAGAGTAACAAAGAAACCAAGGCAAAAATGCAGCATAAATTACTTTCAGAAATAGGACAAGCTTGAAGTTAAAAAACTTGCCCCAAATCATTCAGTTTTTAACTGTGCACTTAGATTTCCCTAAAGTCTATGATCTTTTCATATTGCTACATTTCATATTTACCAATTTCTTGTCAACAGACAAATGAAAAGACAGTTGAGAAAATAACAATGATCCAGTGCTGATACTACTCAAGGCCAGTTGCACTGTAAAACAAAAATACAAGAACTATCACAAAGCAATACTTTATTATAATAGAGTAATAATGGGAAGGCAGTGTGGTGGCGGCTCAGGGCAGACTTCAGAGTCAAAAACTCAAATTTTTATCTCAGGTCCACCATTTATTATGAGTATGACCTTCAACTAGTAATATGATCTTGGGCAAGTAATAAAACCAATATGCCTCAATACACAATGTAAGGTGGAGTTACTATGATGAAATAAAATAAATGCCTGCATTATACTCAATCTAGGATAATGCCGTTTTAACATACTTTCACTTACCAAATTTCACAATATGTTTAGAAACCTGTTGAAATCTAGTTGTTGTCCTCCTTATAACTGGTATGGTATGGCAAAACTTGCCCTTTTTTTTATTTTCCTACAGTTTTGGCTTGTCAAATTACACATTTCTGTTGCTTATCTCTTTCTCTCTTTTCTGGGTCTCTTGATATGCTGCTTCTGCTCACTATGTAAATTTTGATGTCCTCAGGGTGGTGTGTTCTGGGTCTTGCCTTTAAATCTACAGGAGAAATTTCATCTACTCTCATAGGTTTTAACTCATGATTACCAAAAATTTTATCTTTTCCCCTTTATTATCTCCTCCTGCCTGTTTTATTCTTTCAAAGACTTCAATGAATTATGAATTAATACTGAGAATACATAAAAAAATTTAAATATCCCACCATGTGGTACTACTATCCACTCATTTTCAAATTAGAAATCTGAAAAACATGAGATTACTCCTTTCCTTAACTTTCCCTTCTTTGATTCCAGTTTACTTCAAATTTCTTTAATGCACTTCTTAAACACCATTGTGACTGCCTTCACTCAAACCTTTTCTTACCTACTGTCTCAGTTACTCTTCTTTTGTTGTGAGACAAAATAGTCAACACCCAAAATGAGGAAAGAAAAGGTTTATTTAGCTCACAGTTTTCAGAGATTTCAGTCCATACTTGGCAGACTCCAAGGACTCCAAGACAGAGTGACACATGACAGAGAGCAACCTTTCAAAGCACTGGCAAAGAGCAAGAGAGCAAAGGAAATGGCAGCAGTTCAGCCAGCAAACTAGCCTCTCCCCTCCTCACATTGTAGTGCAAATTACCTGCCAAAAGGCAGGTGCAGCATCTACACCCACAATAATCACAAATGCCAGAAGCCACCCATGACTACATGTGGCTTTGGGGAAACAGCTATACCCAAACCATAACACCTACAGCAACAGATCTCCCTAATTTCTACCTTGCTACCTCTGCAAGTCAATCCTTCACACCACTGTCAAGAGTCTAATACTAATATTTTTTGCTCAATACCTCTTGTAGACTCCATTATCTACATGACTAAACTCAAGCTTCTCTCTAAATATTTAAAAATCTCTAAAATTGTGTTAAGTTTTCAGCTTTGTATTTCCTGCCACTCCCTGCTTCTTACTTTATGCTTCAGTGATGCAAAACCACCTGTAGCTATTCCCTGAACAATAACCTTGCTTCCCCATACTTCTAAGTCTCTGTCTCATGCTATTCCCTCTTCCAGTAATGTTCTGTCTCTATTCTCCCTACCATCTAAAACCTGACCAATCTTCACCATTTTGCTTTTCTCTATGGGCAAAAACTGGCTGAGGTCTAGGAGACCTTCCTGATTTAAACACATTGGAGGTTTGTTGCTTTCTCCTAATCCTCACAACCCTCTAGATATCTCTATCTTACTACCTACTACACACTGTGAACCAAAATTAACTGCTGGTTTTCACACAGGACTGAGCAATTCCAGGACATAAAACTTACTGCTCTGCTCTTAGCACACTGATTTATTGGTTTTGACTACAGACTGGAACAGCTTTTGATGAGAGCTTGAAAAAGTGAGTGTCCAGTAATCAGAGAAGATCTTCTGGTAAAAGAAATGAACTGGGCAATGAAAAATTGTTTCTCAAACCTAAGTTCAGACTAAGCACCAGCCGGACATTCAAATAGGAAAGTGTGGGTTACAGTATCAGTGATAATTAAAGAGTTTTTAAATAATGCTGACTGGAAAGTTGGGGGAAAAATTACAGTAATTCTATGAAGTGTTGAGGGATGTGAGAAACAGGTGAAAACTATGAAAGCCATTTTGGTTAAACATTGCTAATGAGACAAGTCCCAAAGATGACGACGCCTCCACTGGTTTTGCATAAGGCACCCGATTTTCTTTCAGGCATGTTTTTAATAAATGAAGATGTTCTTAATACAATATTTGTTTGGGCCTCTTTTAAAGTTGCCTCTCTTCTGCTTGATCTGTCTGCTAACAGGAAGAAAACATACTGTACCTCTTTTTCCTTTCAGTTTTTACTCTATTAGAAAATCTCAGCAGTCTAGTTATCTATACCACATGGAACTATTCTATTAGAAGACTGATCCCTAAATTGGTCTACATTTCAATGACTCCACATAGGGAAGCACTTCTTGAACAATGTATATGCTGTTTTATATCTTAACCTACCATTAAAAATTTGGCTAATGTAATTTGCCCTTAAAGCTACAAGAAATAACCACATACTGAACTTATTCGAAATGACATATTTTAAGAAACTTTGTAGAACTCTAGTCACAACACTTCTACCACATTAATTTTCTTTTTTTTTTGATATTTATTTATTTTATTTATTTTTTAAAATTTAATTATTTCCGATGGTTATTTTTATTTTTATGACATCAGTTTATTTTATTTTATTTTAATTATTTTTTTCAATTTTTTTCTTTTTTTCATACTTTTATTGATAAACAAATAGCAATTAGACAGTTTCAAATCAAAT
>NDGN011469713.1:0-13282 GCA_002564285.1 Tympanoctomys barrerae | reverse complement strand
CAGAGGAGGATAGTGAGAGCCATCCCTCATGGCCCCTCTTCTGACCCCCTTCTACTAAAGAGCAAGTTACCATTGAACTCACCATTGGACTGGTCCACTGATGCTGTCACCCATCTGTGAGCTAGTCTCGTCCCAAAGCTGCATCTGTGTGCACTTGAGGGCTATGGGGGACAGAGGAATATAAAACATGACAGCATTGTAAGGGACCTGATGTCTTACTAGCACTGTGTTTGGATGCCAGCCACCTGACTGATCCAACCTTCATAAAATACTCCACTGATTTTAATTTTAAATGGATGATAAATTTTTTAAAATCATTTTTAAATATAAGCATTTAAGTTTTAAATGTGTATATTTTATCATAAATGTCTTTGTACTTATGAATTTCTGTTGATTTGCTGATATAGATAGATAGATAGATAGATAGATAGATAGATAGATAGATATTAATCGTTAAACAAAATTTTCCTAATATGCCAAGGGTAGAGTTTTTGTTCATTTTTAATTTTCTTTGTTCCTAATTTTGACCGAACTATACTGTAGTCAGAGAACTGTGTACTGTGGTTATTTGTAATCTTTTTAGGATTTATTCAGCTTGTTTCATGTTATAATACATACTTAGATTATTTCTTATGTTTACCTTTCCTTGTATGTTATTCATAATCTTTTGTTCACTTATATAAAATATATTAGATACCAGTTCCTATCACCATTTTATAAACTTTCCAGTTTTTCCACTAAGTACCCTGTGTCATTTAGTCTATAATAGTTGTCAGTTATTAAGAAAAACATATTGAACTTCCAGGTAATGTCTCCATGTGGCTCTGGCTCTTTGTGTTTACAAACCCAAATTAAAACCTTGTGTCCGCTGTAACTTGCCAAAATGACTAACACAAAGGGCAAGAGGAGGGGAACCCGGTATATGTTCCCCAGGCCTTTTAGGAAACATGGGGTTGTTCCTTTGGGCACATACATGGGAATCTACAAAAAGGGTTGTATTATAGACATTGAGGGAATTAGCACTGTGCATAAAAGAATGCCTCACAAATGTTACTGTGGCAAAATGGGAAGAGTCTACAGCGTTACCCACCATGCTGTTGGCATTGTAGTAAACAAGCAAGTTAAGGGCAAGATACTTGCCAAGAGGATTAATGTGCCTATTGAGCATACTATACACTGAAAAAGTCATGATAGCTTCTTTAAATGTATCGAGGAAAATGATCAGAAAAAGAAGGAAGCCAGAGAGAAAGGTACCTGGGTTCAACTGAAGCACCTGCCCCTCCTAAAGAAACACACTTTATGAGGACCAATGGAAAGGAACCTGAGTTGTTGGAACATATTGCCTATGAATTCATGGCATAAACTGGAGATGTTGCTCTGCCATTCAGCACCCAGTTGGGAGCTTAAGTGTTCTAGATCCTATGTAAAAATGAAATCATCTTAGTTTTCTTAGTTGAACAGGTATGTGGTACCTTCTTACCTCAGAAATATTTGCAGTAGGTTTTCACTGTACCTGGTAATTGTGTCTAGTTTTTACTCTTCAGTATTTTGCTCTTCAATGCTGAAAGATTGCTGAGATATTGTGCAGATGTGTATCCAAATATTCAAGTATTTATAAAATATTCATATTAGCTTGAAGATCCCATAAATCACCAGGGGGAAAATATATATCAAAACAAATAGAAGTCACTTCAGAAACAAATGTAAGTCCATTTCTGTTCAATAAATTGTTTAAAGCAAAAAACCCATATTAACATTTTCCACTATGATAATGCATTGCTCACTCAGTCAGGAATTGTCTTTACATATTTGGAGGCTGTGTTTTTTTAGGGTATAGGTTAATAAATTTATATCTTTGTCTGGACTGTTCAGTATTATTTAACTATTAGCCTTTTAACTATAAAATAATACTTTTCACTTGGTCTGTTTTGTCTGATATTTACATGGTTGTACAGGTCTCTTTTGTATTTCAGGTTAATATCACTAATATATCTTACAACTCCTTTACTTTGAACTGTTTAGTATTGTCCTTTTCAGTCTGTCTCTTTAAAAAGTTACTGCCAAGTTGTACTTTCTTCATTGGAAAATCTGTAGAGCTTTTTTAAAAGGATATACTCTTGCTCAAACAAAATGCTATTACCCAGCCTAGGTAAGGCCACTTTTATTTTTGTCTTTTTGAGATAGGGTTTTGCTATATAGTTCAGACTAGCCTTGAGCTCACTGTGTAGCTAGGCTGGTCTCACAGTGATCCTCCTGCCTCAGCTTTCCAAGTGCTAGGATTGCAGGCATGTGCCACTGTGCCAAGCAGTAGGCTATTTTTTTTTCTTGAGGTACTGGGAATCGAACTCAGGACCTTGCACTTGCAAGGCAGGCACTTATTCCGCAGAGCTGTATCCCCTAGCCCCAGTAAGGCTATTTTTATATAAAAGAAACTATTGTCATGCCACAGTATTATCCTGTCATATTAAAATTATCCATATCCTTTATTTTGATATTTCTGTCTGTGCTGCTAGGTAGTGAACCCAGGACCTGTGGATGCTAGCCAAGTTCTCTACCTCTGAGCTTTCTCCCAGCCTTGCATTTTTTGTGTGAAATAAGAAATACCTACCTTTGTCATTCATTTTATTCTCTTTGATGTTTATGTATTTTAAATAATAACCAAGTGATTTTAAGTTCATTGTACTTTGGGGGAAATGTTCTACTGAATTATTAACCCTAAGACCTATAATGTTATTTTTATATTCATTATATATTTACATTTGAATTGTATTTGAAAATGCTTCATTTTAGGAATAAAATACAACAATAGTTATTCCCTGTATTTCTTATATTTATAAATGGCTGGGTTGACCTGACATAAATTACTGTCATTGTAGTACATTAAGTAAGAACAAATATATTTTAAAATAAGCTTTAACATTGGTCAGAATCATTCACTGCAGAAAAGATCCTGAAAGAAATGCTGAGAAACAATGAAAGGTCAGATTTCTTGCCTCCTAGATCTTGTGGCTGTGCCACTGGTGACACAGAACATGCTGCTCTTTCAGTCACATGGCTAGATTAGTCACTTAGCAGATTACTATCACTCAGTTCAGATTCCACATCCTCAGGTGAAGGAGAGCCAGTCTAATTAATTATGGCATTTCGAATCTCATTTAATTTGCTATTTTAGTGAAGACTTCACCAGACCCTCCCAGGTTTCCCCCAGGTGACAGTAAAGATTACAGAAATAATATACTTTACAAAATAGTTACTGAAACAAGCTCTTGGGGAAATCATACCAGGCAAACATACACGTATGACAGAAGCATCCTAAGTAGGGACTCTGTGGCCTCTATTTTCGGTGACAGCCCTCACAGAGCATGAGACACAGGGAAGAGTAAACACATTACTTGCAGGGGACTGATTACAGAGATTTCTCTCCATATCCCTTAGGGACTAGGACCTCCAGTTCCATCTGGTGTGAGCTGCTTCATTATCATTTTTGTTCCAGGAATTATAGCTTGAGATTTCTTGGTCATTATGACTATATTTTGTCCATTAGATAGATTTGTTATTTTGTTAATCAATCCCTTCTTACTATATATACTGCACAACAATGAGGGGCCTTTAGAGGCTCTCTAAAGTACTGACAAAGAAATTGATCCCCATTCAATATAGATGGAATGCAACTTTAGAACATAGTAAAGCTTTAGGACCATCCACAGGATCTGGTGGTCTGGTGAGGATGCTTGCTCATACCAATGTAAAAAGACACTGGATAAGGAAGTGCACAAGTGACTAGGGATGACTTCTTTGCACATTCAAGTCCTACAAGGACCAGCAGATAAACTAAACTGTGACATATTCAAGGAGTATGACAATTCCAAACCAGATGATTCAACCATGAAGCCATTCATTCTGCACATTGTAAAGCATGGAGTTGTAAATACAGCAGATCATTGAAATTAGATTTTAAATATGGGCCTTGTGAGCAGCCCTCCACCTTGCATTGCTTAGAGTCTAGGAAGTATATTTAACAGTTCGTAATAATGCAGTTGCTCTCAGAAGCAGTTAAGCATTTCTGTTTGGTTTTTTTTTCTCATGTTTTTAACCATTTGACAAGGAAAGTATTAATATGGAAAACAGAAAAAAATGTCTACACCTAAGAGGGCATCCAAACTGCAGAAAGAAAGTATTCTCCATTTTGAGAATAAAGTTTTGAGCTCCTTCTTTGGTTTCTTTACGGTTCACCTTTGAAAAGCAAAATGGATTAACACTAAATATGTTCCTCTATTAAAACTGTCATCTTTCTTTGGCCATCATATAATATACTTTTCATAAATTGTTTGTTTCATTTTTATTTTATAATATTTAAATTGTAGCAATCTGGACTGATGGAATTTGGGTCACGGAATTTGTTGTTTTGTTTATGTATTTGGTACAGGGTCTTGCTACATAGCTCAGACTCATGGTGATCCTCCTGTTTTCAACTTCCCCAGTGCTGGGATAGAATTTGCTTTTTACAATCCTGTAACTTCTTGATGGAAGTTGTCAGGCATATCATCTGATCTGTAAATTTTCTTTTGGGTTCATCAGTGATATTATTACCAATGGTTATACTTTAGTGGATTCTTTATATCTTTTAAAACCTCTTTTTGTGATGAAATAATTTTAATAATAAAGCAGATGATGTTAAAAATTTGTGCAGATGATACTGCATCATTTGAAAATTTATAGTGCAATAGTAAAGACTGTGAAGAGCAGTGGTTTGAATGGGGCAGCAACCTGGGATGAATGTTATTATTTCACCAATGTTAATATTAGTGTTGCAACAGCAAAGCATTATCACTCATACCATCATTCAAGCAATGGCTAGCTTCCCAGTTTGAAATAACCATGTCTTTTCAGGGTAGGAATAAACATCATGGCTGTAGTATCGGTTCACATGGGTGTCATGCACTGACCAGAAGCCCTACCAAAGTAATCTTTAAAGCTAATTATTCTAGTCCGTTGAATTTATAGATCGAGATCTATTTTGTACAAAGGTATCCAGGTGATTGTGGCTAAGAGTATGACATCCTGGCCTGAACAATTTGTAACTGCAAAGCAGATAACTCTTGAGTTTGCCTAGTGAGGGTCTGACTCATGAGCAGTCACCCATCTTCCTGGTAAGACCCTGTGCTGAGAAGCAGTTGTTAACATTCTCCTTAAAACTGGGGACAATAATAGAAACATAGTCAGTGATGGATTTGAGAAGTGAATAGTTTTTCTCTTTAAAGGAAAGATTAAACTTTGACAGAGTTTGAGCTTTAAATGAAGAAGGCAATTAAGACAAGACAAAAAGTCTAGATGCATGAGTAAATTTTGATAGATGGGAAGAAACTAACTAGATTGGTATTTTGCTTTGTAAAATAATAGAGTAGAATGCAATAAACAGAATTTGAGGGATGACTGAATTATCTTGAAAGACAATGGGAAGAAACAATTTCACCTTTAGTCCACTTCCAAACCATTTGGGCCATAATTAAAAGAACTGAGCAGCAGAAGAAAACATCTTAGCTAAAAAAATAACTCTCAAGCTTTATGATTTTTGAGGTCATAAGTTTGGGGACAAACAAATTCACTTAACACTAACAAAAATGTTCAATTACTTACATTCTTTCCTTTACAATTCTATTTACATCTTTCTGCTTCCCAGTCTTAACTTATTTGTATTATATGAGTGCCTGCCAACTTTGTAGTGGAAGACACAGAAAAAGATGTAAACCTCATGGCCCTTCTTTTCTGGGGAGTGCCTCGCCATGAGCCCCTACCATGCTGATGGGATCACCTAATGGGAGGAGAAGCTGTGCCACACGGATCATGCGCCTGGCCCCAACCACTGGCTTGGCACTTCTGCTCTATACTAGTTACCCAGCCGTCATACGTCTGCCTGTTTCTCCTTTTGGTAACATGACAGTTTTGAGCTTATAATCTCATTGATGCCTCATTTCGCAGAGTCAAGGGTAAGACAGAGTGTATTAGGTTGTTCATGACCTTTTGCACTCAGTGGTTATCCTGACTATTACCCTTTCTTCATGGAAGTAATTCAGTCTTTAAGAATGACTAAAACTCAAGCTTTTTCTTTATTGTCATATCTGTAATTTCATAATTTCTCAGAAGGTCACTCAAAAAATTAATCAATATATCTGATTCTATAGAACTACAATTTTCACTTCCTATTACCATACCCTCCAAAGAGCTGTTCAGTGCTGTAATTTTAATCCACTGTGATTGCCTCCCTCAGAAGAGGTCATTGACTGCATTTGTAAAGGCACATCACGTGAGTGCCATCGGCTACACTAGCAGTATTTCCCTGTAATAAGAAGAGAAGAGGAAGGTCTATATCACCACTGATTTACAAATTCTCATCTGTCAGGGAGCATGCACTGTTCCGTGCCACTCTGGAGTTCATTAAAAGTGTGAGATTGTGTCACTGATTAGACATGGCCAAGGTGAGGGATAGCACTGTGGCAGGAAGCTTAACAAAGCTCAAACAAAATGATATCTCTATTTTGTTTAGACTAAGGGAAATATGGATTAGACAGGTTTCTTGTTTTTTCATTTGGGATGCTATTTTGTTGTGTCCTGTAGCATTAAGTTATCTGTCATAGACATGAAAAATAGCTAGATTATGTTTTACCCATTCTTTTGTACTTTTTTCATCTTTGGTTAAAAAATATAGTTCACAAAACATTCACATATTTACAACTATTAATAAGCCAATCTTTATATACATGACTACTCCCAGTTTCTTGGATTTTATCCTTTATCAAATTTTATGGTTAAAGTTTCTTGCTTACATAATAACCATTTACCTATACCCATTTAATAAATCTAGATAGGATTAAAGGATTAATCTAGAGATGATATTTGAATTAAATCATTACTGTCTAATAGAATTCTAAATTTGTGAATTAAGTGATCTGATTAAGGTATACTTCACAGCATACCTGTAGTAATTGCCTGGACAATGTTAGAGGAACAGATTTAACCATTAGAAGCCAAAGTTAATCAGTCCCAAAGTACCCAATGGGTAGAATACTAGTGAAGAACACAAAGCCGTCAGCTTACAGATTTACACTTGAAATTTTGTATACACTTTATTTCAGCCCAAAGTCTAGAGCATGTTTGTGGTTTTATAATGATCTATGATTCACAGTGGGTGGTACATATACAAGATTGGTGCACTATCATGGAGGTAGCAGAATAGGTAGCAGCATTGACGGAAAGATTTTTGTTTTATTGTATTGTTTTGTTTTGTTTTATTTTGCATTTAAGACAGAGTATACAGGGTATACAGGGTCTCACCATGTAGAAGTACTCAAAGTGATCCTCCAAGTACTGGGATTACAGGTGTGCACCACCATGCCCAGTCTAAGCCTTGTCACAGCCCTCCCGGGGATCAAACTTCTGCCCCCTGCATCTGCCTAAGCAGACTCTTTAATCCGCTGAGCTATTTGGCTGGCCTGAAGGAGGAATTTTGAAGTGTTATTTTTACTGTATATTTCTCTTTCCTGGTGGTTTTCAGGGAAGTGGGTGAGTGGTGTAATCAGGGAATTCCCTCCCTACTTGCACTTAGGCCTTTTATCTTTAGCAGGTACCATTTCTGTTATTCAGATTTTTCCTCTGTCACAACACTGTTAAAGGATATGTCCATGAAAATATTCATCTTGATTTCAGTACAATGCATCTATTATGATTCTACCAAAGATCTAGGCTTAGACTGGCAACTAAGTATTGATTCTTGGCTAGAGGATGGAGTCAAGGTTTGAGAGTTTGAAAAGCCCATAATTTATGCAGAGCTTCCTTTATATGTGCATATGTACATCATTTTGGGGAGAGGAACTGTTGCTGTTATTAGTTGTGCAAACTGTGTTAGCTGGAGAATAATTAACGTTTTTGCTTTTATCTTCTATAATTTTTATCTTAATTGACATTTATTTTAAATAAATTTTTTAGAAGTTATGAAATTGCTATCAGTGAATTTAATCAGCTCTTCCTCCAAAGTAGAGATCTTTGATGATCCACATTGTCCAAGTAAAATCTGCGTATGTTTAAACTTACATCATAAAACATACTATTTTATTTTTTTAATTTTATTTTAAAGAGGAAATAATGAGCAAAGACAAAAACAAAGCAACATAAACAATAAAAATGGTAAAGACTTTCAAAACGAGAATGGGGGGCCAGGGAGATGGCTCAGTAGGATAAGCACTTGCCTGGCAAGCACAAGGGCTTGAGTTCAATTCCTGGTTCCGCCGGAAAAAAAAAACAAGAATAGGAAATTAACAGTGGTTGTTATAGTACATATTATTGTGGAATGTGTTGCTTGGATTACCAGATACAGGTATGCAAAATTTATCACACAATTAAATATTAACTTTTCCTTTCAGTAAACCTTGTTTTCCCTTGTTCTTCTTATTTTCTTAAATTTATTATACAGTATAAAAATGATAGATAAGACATTAGAAACATTACACATTTAAAAAACAAGATGGAAAGTATTCAACAATAATTGTTATTTTGCACATTGTGGTCTTCAGTGCAGTTGCTCAGATTACAGGTATTAGCATATAAAATTGGTTTAGCATATAAAATTGTTCAAAGTAAAAATTTTAAATATTAATTGCTACCTTCAAAAATTAATAGAAAATAGTAGTACAATCATCTTAGTTATCCTATGTATATACTTACATGATTTTTCCCCTTCTTTTTTCCTATCTTTTTTCATTTCCCTTCTCTTGATTGTTTTATTCCGTATGTTCAATTTCTTTCTGTGTTACTATGTCTACTTACTTTTCAGATTTTATTTATTCTTTCCTATTATACACACTGTGGCAGTTGATACATCATGTCCACTTTAGATGTGGGAAGCTTGGCTGGATCCACTTGTCTGTTCCATACCCTGGTGGAGGAGACATGCCCAAGAGTGACTCAGCACAAAAAGGGTATGTAAAGGGGCTAAGGAAGAAGTCAGCCTTCCAGTTCCTTGGCAGAACTTCAGTCTTCACAGTCATCATGGAATAAAGGGAGAGAGGCTTGATAGATGCCGCAACCGTGGCTCCTTCCTCCACTCTCTGCTGTGCTCTGTCACCATGAACTGCTGCCTGCTGCCTGGGAGCCAACCAAGTGTGGACTGAAACCTCCACTAACTGTGAGCTAAATAAACCTTTCCTTCCTTCATTTTGAATGTTGGATATTTGTCCCAGCATCGAGTGAAAGGTAACTAAGACACAGACTTAATGCAATCCCTATTAAAATACTATCAGCATACATCGCAGATCTAGAGAAAACATTCCTGAAATTAATCTGGAAGCAGTAAAGATGTAGCAGAGCAAAGACAATCCTGGCCAACAAAGGCGAGGCAGGGGGCATTACAATCTGTGACTTGAAATGATACTACAAAGCTACTGTGATAAAATCAACATGGTACTGACAAAATAACAGACCTCAGGATCAATGGAACAGATTGGAAGGTGCAAATGCAATGACAAACATAGTCAGATACCTTATCTTTGACAAAAGGGCCAAACATATTCCCTGGAAAAAAGCCTCTTTAACAAGTAATGCTAGAAGACTGACTGAAAACTAAAACTAGATCCAGGTGTATCACCATGCACTAAACTACAGTCAAACTGGATTAAAAATCTACACATTAAACACTACATCTACTGAAAGAGAAAGTTGGTGAAAATCTTGAAGACATAGGGGTAGGCAGAGAGTTCATGAACAAAAACCAGCTTGCATAGGAAATACTTCAAAGAATCAACAACTGGGATCTCATCTTATTGAGAAGTTTCTGCACATCAAAAGAAATTACCAAGGCCAGAGAGATGGCTCAGTAGAATAAGTGCTTGCCTGGCAAATGCAAGGGCCTGAGTTCAATCATCGGTTCCACAAAAAGAAGGAAAGAAAAAAGAAAAGAAGAAAAGAAAGAAGAAATTACCAACAGAATGAAAAGACAACTCAC
This sequence comes from Tympanoctomys barrerae, assembly GCA_002564285.1. NCBI lineage: Eukaryota > Metazoa > Chordata > Mammalia > Rodentia > Octodontidae > Tympanoctomys > Tympanoctomys barrerae. The sequence continues at coordinate 3,288 of NDGN011469713.1, read as the reverse complement.
AAATTGGGAAAAGATGTTAACCAACAGTAACTCAGATGAAGGACTTTTATCTAGAATATATAAAGAACTAGAACCAGCCAGATAACTCAGCAAACTAAAAGGTCTGCTTAGGCAGAGTGCAGTGGCCAGGGTTCAATCCCCCATGTTTCATGCCATCCCTGCCCCTGGGGTACATTGAGATGGCAGTTGACACTGAGCATGGTGTCACAGGCCTGTAATCTCAGCACTTGGGAGGCTGAAAATAGGAGGATCACCACAGTTCCATCTACGTAGTGAAATCCTGTAGACTCTGTTCTAAATACAGAAAAAATACAATAGAATATATAAACAACTAAAAAAATCAGATTACCAAAAATTCAAAGACCCTATCCAAAAATAGGCATCTGAGGTGAATGTACACTTCTCAGAGGAAGCAATACAAATGGCAAATAAATACATGAAAAGAAGTTCGATTGCATTGTTCATTCAAGAAATACAAATTAAGACAACACTAAGATTCTATCTCCAGAAAGAATGGCTATCATATAGAAATCAATGACAAATGCTGGAGAGGCTGTAGGGACAAAGGAAACCCTCTCCACTGTTAGTAAGACTGTAGACTGGTACAACCACTATGGAAATTAGTGTAAAGACTCCTGAAAAAAACAGGATTAGAAGCCGCATTCAGCCTAACTATTCCTCTTCTGGATACTCTTCCAAAAGTACTGAAAGCAGCATACCACAGTTACATATATGCATCCATGTTTATAGCAGTACATTTTGTCATAGCTAAATCTTGGAAACAATGCAAACGACCATTACTTGAGGCGTGGATAAAAAAGACGTAGTTATACAGTTGAGTATTTTTCAGATCTAAAGAAAGATAAACTTGAGATTTTTAATAGATAAATGGATGCAAATACAGGCTCTACTCATAAGTGAAATCAGCCCCAAGTGTATAAACATCATATTGTCTATGTGCTATTAAACAAGGGATGGGATTGTGATTGAAGAAAATCTCACAGTTTGTTTTGGATCTAGCTGGTTGGCTTAATTATGAAGCATGCAGGAACAATGAAGAGGCCATACAGTAGTGTCTTCTCCCCAGCCTCTTTATTTCTCATTCCCGAGAGCAAATTTTTTAAAACATAGTGTCCCCAATACACAGTGCCAGATACCAGGGCAACCCTCAATAAGAGTGTGTGAACTGAATCATTCCTGTTCTCCTGGATTTTCTAGCTCTTCTCATTTAATGATATATTTTGATTCTGAAGAATATCTCTTAGCTGATTACCGAGGAGTTATTCAGAACCCCTGCCTTGGCTTTCTACATTTAATTTTTGCTTTTAGTTACAGAGTTTCTTAAACAGGTAGTCTAGAGAAAGAAGGTACAGAATGAGACAAAGGCATAAGATCCCTGTACATGTGGAAGTCACCTAAAACGACAGTATGAAGTCACACATGGGGATGGAGTGAAAAGTCAACCCAAATTGAGGAACAGGAAGAAGTGGTGTAAAACCAACTTGGCCAAGTGAAGACCATTGAAAGAGGAAACAGACAGTCCCATTATAGAACCAGCTCCCAGCTGGAAGGTGGCAGCCTAAGAAAAGTGAATGTGTCCCACTTCGTAGGATAGAATTTCTGTGCCATTACATCCATTGGAAAGAATCAGATTCACTGCAGCAAGGGAGCAGAGAATGCTCAAAGATGTTCCTGAGTTTCTGAAACAGACTGGGGCCATTCTGGAGGGTAGTGAAGGAGAAATTTTTGGAAGCAATTGAGAGACCATTGTAGGGTAAAGGATACTCAGTGGGGAATAATGAGAGAGGACAGCTGGCCCAGATGTTGTTTCACCTTGACATGTGATTGAGTTTTAAGAGATGAGATAGCTGGAGGAGGGAAGAATATTGGAACGAAGCTCAAAATGTGCTTTGCTGCTGTGGGAGGCCTTGGCCATGATCCTGCCTCAAGTCAAAGATTCCAGATCAATGTTCTCCACTCTGAGGATTCAGAGTCTGTAGGTTTCCTTGTGACAGTTCCCATCTCCAGCTGGCAAGACCCTGATTAACACATGCTTCCATGTACTGTGGAATTTACTTAGGTGGTTTTAAATATTGGTTTAAATACATTTTATAAATGATGAAAGTCATTTTAAATTACATTATGATAAATAAAATATAAGAACCTATAAAGAAACATAACTAGCCAGGTACAAATACATGCATTCCCTTTTACTTCAACTATTCCAATCCATAAATAGAGATTAGCTTTCGATTGTACTTTAAATTTTCTTGCCATAGATGCCTCTAGCAATGGTTCCAGCTAGCTCGCAGCTTCAAATGCATAGACAGTGTCATATTTGTCTTTGGATCATCCCCATAGAGCCTAGCATAACACTTTGCACATTGAGTCTCACAGAGTACTGTACACATCATAAATATTTTTTGTTGAAAATTACCAAAGAGTTAAAGGAAAATATTTCTACCTAGTAAACACACATTTGAAATGGAATGTCTGTTACATTTCATGCTTATGCTAAATGACAGGAATTCAGAGATGGGTGAGACACATTTTCCATTTTAAGGATCTCAGAATGAATCAAGGCAGATAAACCTACAAAGAAATCATTGCCTTCCCTGAGATCAGAGCCATGACAAAATGTACACTTAGCAAGAAAGCACCTCTGACAATAGGGATTGTGCCTGTCTTAAGTATTGAGGAAGGAGGTGACCCACACCTAATGAAGTGTAACGGGATGGATGGGCATTGACCAGGCAAATAAAGTATTCCAGAAAGCTGTGTATCTTTATATTTAACGAGCATCTACTCTATGGAAGGCAGTCTTCTAGACCTTGGAGATTTATCAGTGAGCACACAGGTAAAGACCATTACCGTCTTGAGCTGTTATTTTACCTGTTGATGCTGAAACCAATGAGATCTTTCTAATAGATTCTTTCTTCCCCCAACTTCCCAAACAGTACAGTTTCAAGTGGAAGATACTTGTGTTAAAATGTATGAAGGTTTCTTCAGGTGATCAGTGTTGTATATTCTGCTGTGATCATAGCTACTTTTGCAGGATCTTTAGCAACTCTTTGCTATATTTTTGTATCTCAGGTTGAAAAAACTAATGTTTTTATGGCTGCTACCCATAACTGCAGCTGCTCACAGAGCAATTCAGAACTCTGCAGCTGGTTTCAAGCAGTGTTGCTACATACCGTACAAACCCAAGATGGTATGGCCAGTTCTGCATCACACACACACACATTCTCTCTCTCTCTCTCTCTCTCTCTCTCTCTCTCTCTCTCTCTC
>NDGN011469706.1:0-13405 GCA_002564285.1 Tympanoctomys barrerae | reverse complement strand
AAAATGCCACCTCCAGGGTGTTTTGGGTCATATGTGTTTGCCCTATATTTTTCCTTACTATTTTTGCCAGTTCTTCTACCAAAGGAACCTATCGAGGTAAACACTACTCAGTATCTACTGTTTCTGAAGTAAGAACTTGTTATTTTCTTGTGCATTGACTACATATTTAAAGTCTCTGTTTTAGATCTGTTGTCACCTAGAAAAGCTTACTGTTTTGGAGGATCTACAGAGACAGCCGGTTTCACCACTATTCTATTATATTTTATGAGAAATTCCTTAGGGGCTCATTGATGCTAAGCATAAAACTATGACAAATATGGAAATGTGAGATTGTCTGCTGTTTTTGGCACACAGTGATCAGAGAATAGCACTTCCAACTTATTTGCTATTTGAAACCAATAGAAAATTTTGTGAAAATTTATAGTCCAAATTCTTTTCATGTAGTTATCTTGAAAACCACCTTCCAACTGAGAAGCATTTGTGAGTTACTACAATGTTTTCTCTTAATTCTTTGTTCAAAGAAATTTATTTGAGTAATTCCCTTCAGAAGGATATCCGCTCTCTCTGCATCCTGCTGGAGCTAAATTCTGATGACCTTCAGGGCCAGTAAGTTTCTGACAAATGGTAGCTGTGATCGGAGTGGACTTTAACTGCCTGTCTGAAGGAGGCCTGCTGAATTGCATTAGTGAATGTATTAACATTTTATGGAAATGCAAAATATCCAAATGATTTAATTCACAGGAGTAACAAAAACAAATCTTTCATTTGATAATCACCCTGGTCATTGGTGTTAATAGAGTCGGTTGACTCTTGTGTGCTCTGAAACAATCTGTTATAAAACATTCTAGACAGGACCTGTGATTGCAGAATAATGTTAACTCACAATTAAACTCTGACATACCCGAGGAGGAGAAAAGTGTATTTCAAATGAAGAATATCCAGTCAGTTTAACAATGATGGCTTCTCTTGCCTCATGAAATTTTTGGTTGCACACCAGATATACCATAGAATGCATGAGATACAGAAGTGAGACATGCACCCAAAATATCCAAAGGCTGTAAGAGGAAGATATGCCAAGGCTGAAATACTCTAGGGGCAAGTCGTTCAAGGTAGATTGGAGAATGCAAAAATGAGCTCTCAGAAGTCGTAGAAGGTGAGAATCCTACCAATTAACTGCTAGTTTCAAAAACCTGCTGAAGGGACCTGGGAAATAGCTCAGTAAACTAAGTGCTTGCCTGGCAAGCGCAGGGTCCTGATTTCAATCCCTGGTACTGAGAAAAAAACCTGCTGAGGATCTCAGGATCATTGCCTTAACCATCTTGTGCATATAAATGTATGGCTTTGCCCGTGTTATGTTTCCTAGATTTTCTCCTTAGCCACTCTTCATTGTATAATCCTTAATTTCTTGCTTTCATTTTATTTGTGTTATACTTATTTTTATTTCTTCTTTTGAGTTCTTACACTAGGGAAGCTATAAGATATTTACACATGTGGGTCTGGTTTATTGCTATTTATTTCTTAATAAAATGATTTTTTAAAAAATAAAATAAATTAAAATAATAAAAAAGAAAAAAATAAGATAAAAGTTATTGTAAACATGTATCCTTATACTGTATTAAAATCACTAAAAAATTCCTAATATGAATATATATATGCATGGTACAAAATGGTGGCACATGCTCTCTTGTAACATTACTTTTATAGCAAAAGTTCATTAAATAAATTAAGTTTATTATAGTAACTAAAATTAAAAGGTCTGAAAAGGCAAAAAAAATAGATAAAAAAGTCTTAGAAGAAGGGCTGGTGAGATAGCTCATCAGACTAAGCACCAGCTTAGGCAAGTGTGGAGATCTGGGTTTGATTCCCAACACCACATGCTACACCGGACCCTCCCCCAGGAGCACTGAGCAGGCAACCTATACTGGGTATGGTGGTGCACACCTGTAATCCCAGCTCTGGGAAGGATGAAAGCGGGAGGATCATTATGAGTCCAAGCTGCATAGTGAGACCCTGTACAAAACACATAAAAAAGAAAAAAGTCTTAGCAGAGTGACAATTGGGCTCTCTTTTCAAGACTGATTAGGGGTTGTATAGGTTTTTATAAATACAGAACTAGAGACAGTCCAGAATGAAGATACAGAAAGTATGGGTTCAAGGAGTAGAATAATGTCAAAGATCAGAACGATGAGTATAAAATGTGTGAAGTGTGGTCTAAAGACAGAGCACTGGGAGATGCAGTTCATTCTTGGAGAAAGCGCTGAAAGGAAATGTCAGGGGAAAAGTTCAAGAACAACAAAGAGAAGCACATTCCGCAGAAGAAGGTAAACGTATTGAGGACGCATGAGCAAGTGTAGAGCACAATGCCTCAGACAAGTCAAGTCAGCACGGACGATCATTACTCTTTGTCTCACAGGATGATTTCTTACAATATTTCAGAAAAAGAAACATTTCTCCTGTTTAAGTGAAACGATGTTGTACTTGGAGATATATATATATATATATATATATATATATATATGAGATATATATGAGATCTAAGTTCTTCTCATAATTCCCAGGGCTCTATGCTATTATTTTCCATGTCACTATCTTTCCCAGGCATTGTTGCAACCTGATATTGGTGCTGATGTTCATGGTGAGGTTTCTCCCAAATAGTCCACTACTATGTGTTGTCTCCACAGTGAAAATTACTCTTCTCATTCAAAATTCCCACATTCCACAATGTTGTAGGCAGAAGAAGCCATCAAGTTTGTCATCAATTTACATGCAGCAATATGTTCAAGACATTTAAGTACTTATTTTGTATTCAACTATATACTTTAATAAAAGGATATATTTCCTATTCTTCTGAAGCTTAATTTTCATACCTCAGAGATGAAAGCAAAATAATTTCAAGTTGAGCTTTTTTTATTTTTAATTACATTAAGTATCATGGAGGAGGCTTGCAAGGTTAAGTATCTAACATTAGCATTGAGATTCTGGAATAGTTTGTTTGGTAATATAGGGATGTAGATATAAATGTGCGCCTACCACAGGGGAGTACTTATGGGTCATGAGGAGACAAAGCATATTTAAGGAACTCCCAGAAGAAGAAAGAAAAGCAAGTAAGAGAAGAAGAGAGAATGGAAGGAAATGACTGATTCCCAAACCCAATGAAATTGAAATTCATAGACATTCAGGGAACAGTGTTACACAATTAATATGATAATATAGTCCAGGGCCACATCATGGGATATATCATGACCATACTGAAAAAATTAATTTCCTTGCTGTAAAGAGAGATGATGATGCTGTTAGAATGGAAGTGATGACAGTAACCCAGATGTTACTGAAATATTTCTGAGAGAGAAAGTGCTGACTGATAGCTGTTGTGGAGATAGACTGATATGTGGTCAGACTGATTGGCCCTAAAAGGAATAAGAAAAGAATGTGGCATTGTAAGATGGGCATCACAATTTCTGTATTCTACTGATTGTTCTAGAAAAGACTTTTCATGAAGGCTGAAAGAGTTATAATTAATCAGTACAATCTCTTGAGCATCATGAGCTATTGAATGTGAAAGAGTTTTGAAATTTTTCTGCCATGCTAATGATCAGCTTCTGGCCCCAGGAGAAATATCTAGCCATGTGGCTACTGGGTATCCTTAGAACCAGTTTTCGATTAGCTCCTTTACAGGGTCACCCTTACTAACTTTACAATCCTCCTCTTTACATCTGCAAGGGCATTGGTATAATTTTTCACACATGGAGAACAAACTGCTTCCCTGATGTGCAGATTCAATGTTAGATATAGTTCTTGGATTCAGCCAAGCCTCTTTCAAAGAGTCTATTGCCTTTCTCTTCAGCAATAGGATTTCTGTATATTAGAAACTTCATTTGATATACACTGCTTAAGACTCATCAGCAAGTTCAAATTTTGTACAGCAAAATGGGCGTTTGCGAATTTCTTTTTGAGCATCATCTTCTAGCTGGACTTTCTGTATTTTACCCAGCAAATGTACTCCAACAGAGTGTATTCAGCATGACTCTTAAAATTAGCAATAACCCCAACAGGATTTGGATTAATTTATTTTGAGTTTATAATTTTAGCAATGACTGATGCCTATGATGAAAAAGGATACTTCTGACGGGGCAAAAACTTATCTTTTTTAACTTTTATTATTTTAATTAGAAAAGACAGCAATATTGTTATAACAAGGCTTCCTAAATGAAACATTAGAGTTAGTATTTACCAGTTAAGTTTAGGATCTGTTTTCTGGAGGCAATATATTCAGATGGACACAGAATTGGGTAGAAGTCTAAGGAAAGCTAAAAGACTTCCAGTTTCTAAATGCACAGCTAAATTCATTAAATTTAGCCTGATTTAAGGTGTACACAAATCCTAGGAAGTAGGATTTACAGACCTCAAAACTTAACAAACCAGTCACTTTAATTATTTGTACTCTTCAAATTATGAGGTAGTGTCAAAATACAAATTTCTTATTTACAGCTGCCACACTTGCCTGCTAATGAGATTTCATCTTTCACAGAGTTAGTACTTAAGTCATTATGTGTTAAGAACTTGATGAATGGAAGAAGTGCCTGGATAGATTTCCTGACTGTAATCAATACTTGAGTGATGAGAAACACTTTCAACTAATAGTATTTTTTCAGTGAAATCAAAATGATTTAACTGAGATAAATCCTGAATTGTTGCACTCAAATAAAATAGAATTACTACTAGAAATTAACAAGTTTGTTATGTATTTCTCACTCAAACTATGGGCTTTATGAACATTCCAAATTTTATCCTAGAAACCATCGATGCAACTGTCAACAATACAGTCAAACATGCCCTTCAGCTTTTTGTTTCTGAAGATGAATCAGAAAGCTAAATGTCTATTTTAGGTGTCAAAGCTGGCCTCAATGAGAAGGTTACCCTTGAAGAGAGACAAAAAGAAGAACCAAGCTATGTTAATATGGAAGTGCCTAAGGGATAAATCTTCTGGGAGGAGAAAATGGCAAACAACAATATTCTGAAGAAGAGCTGGACTCTGAGGGAGAAGGAGGAATACATAAAAGACAAAAGCTACCTTCAGAATCCTTACTACACAGAGCTGTGAAGACTACTACAAGAAGCTGTCATTAGTTTTGTTCTTGATCTTGATATGGAATCTATCAGAGATTAAGGGTGGTCATGGGTTCTGGACATCCATTCTTTTAAAGATCGGGCATATATCAACTTTCCTTCAATCTTTGAATGAGCTACATCCAACAGAACACACACCAGGAGCATTGTGTCCATTTCTGCCTTACTTTACAGGTTGTCACCTCTACTTCCTGCTAATCTTGGAATCCAGGCAAGGTTCCAAAAGCCTAATTCTTACAAGGAGTCCATGATAAGACAATGGGACTGACAGCTATCTGAGCTCCCAGCCCAGGGGGAAGCTTTCAGCCAGCCGTGTGCTCAGTTTCCTGGCTATCTGGCCCATTCAAGCCTTTGAATTGCATCTGGCATTTTGCTTTGAACCATCAGCACACAGATCCATGAAAAAATACTAATAAATTGCTGGCTGAACCCACAGTTTTAGCATGATGCACTATCGCAATAACTGTTCTCAATTGTATCACAAATTTCAGTGGAGTAATGACAAGTTTTAAAAGAATCATTTGTCTCACGGTATGAGGATGCATTTTTAATATACAGTATTAGTGGAGTGAAGTAGGAGTAGAAGTGGAGAAAATAGTAAGAAGGCTTCTAAAATAATGCTGCTATTGTTATGACAACTTGTACCTGGTACAAAAGTGACAATTATACTAAATCTAGGAATACATTTAGATACATTGCATATGCTGGATAACAATTTTTTTTGCTATTTATGGTTTTTGGCCTATTAGTCTGGCTGCTGGTCTTTATATAAGATGACATACAAGATAAATTAATCAGATGTTGCCCAATTAAAGGGGGGAGTGAAAAATGGCAAAAAAGGAATTGAGATGTGTTATGCACATGTACCACTTCTGTACAGTGAAAATAATCATTGTGAACCACAAGCATATACTAATGAAAATTTTAAAAGGCTAAAATGATCTAACCTCTAAAGAAAGAAACAATATAGTAACACGTGGTAATATTTGCAACATCTTTTCAGGTAGTACAAAGACAATTTGTTAGATTCACAGTAGGGTGTAAAATAAATAAAAGAATCAATAAGGATTTGCAAGTTTTTATCAAGAAAAAGGAAAAGAACAAGCTTAGCATCTAACAGAAACTTTGAAAATAAGATTTGGGTTTTGTGGGTATTGATTTTGAGGTCTTAATTAAGCATCTATAAGGAGATGTCAAATGTGCAGTTGCATATGTGGTCTGGAGTAGGTGAGAGCATTGGGCCAGAGGAGGATGCAGCTACGAATGAGCAAGAGAAGAAACCAAGGGATACTCCTGCTTTGACTGATAGCAAAGAAAAGAACAAACCAGGAAAGACAAAGAAGTAGGAAAGACCAATGAGACCATGTGATAAAAAATGAAAGGTCAAAGGAACAAAGTGCATCTAAGATGAAAGAGAGGTTGACTCTCAAATGATGCTGACAGGTCCAGCTAAACGAGCACTGCATTGATCCTTGGATTTATTAATGTGGAAGGCATGGTGACCTTGGTAAAACAGCTTTTGTGGACCTGTGCAGCCAAAACCTATCTGGACTATGCTCAAAGGAAAGCGCAGAAACAATTTGGAAGTTTAAGCGCCTGCGATTCTTTTTCTTTTGGTGTCATAGAGGGGAAAAAAGGATCCACTGTTGTAGGAATAGAGTTATGGGAAGTAGAGAGACTTTGTTGTGATTTTTTATTTGTTTACTCTTAGGATTTCATAAGTAATAGCAGGGCTAGGCATATAGCTGAGCAGCAGAAGCTCGTGCCTAGCAAGACCAAAGTCCTGAATTCAAATTTTGGTAGGAAGTATGATTTTGTTTGATGGTAGAAAATACGTAGTAGAGAGATCAACATTGAGAGATGACTGAAAGGGGAGCTACTGGAGCAGTGTCCTGGAAAGGGAAGCTCACTGAATATATCACAAAAGAGAGATTACTGTTATCTAGGTACATGTGTGCTACTAAAGTCATTTTTATGTGAAATAGAGAGTAAGGTTCTCAGTAGAAGATGAGAGTAGACAGACTATACTCTTTAGGGAGAAGGGAAATGTAACTCAGTTTTCTAGGAAAGAGGAAAATGAACCAGAACATAGAAATTGGTTCCAGGGGCTGGATAACGCCATGGATGAATCTGAGTCCAGTGATTGTGGACATCAGTTAGGATCCACCAGTGAACACGTTTTCACAGCTATGTTCACCTGTATTTACCAGGGCTGGCATTATAAAGCAATTTAAAAGAAAAAAAATTGAGAAACATTTAAAAGCAAAAGAAAAGAGAATTTGAGACTATGTAGCAGAAAGATTGTAATTATTGTCCAAAAAATTGAAGTTGAAATTTTACTAGAATTATACCTCAACATTAAAACAAAAACAAAACAACAACAACAAAAAATCACCTTTTCATTATGGCAATAGAGCTGCAAAATGGGCTCTAATAAACTTCACATTGCTGGACCATTTTATCTCGACAAAACTCTCAAATTAATTTAATCAACATTTACAGAGTACCTGTTTTGCTGATGATAAAGGATTATGGGCAGAGAACTTTCAGAAGCCATTTCAATACAAAGGTAGGGAGGTTGATTTTTGACACTGGTTACAGCTACACAGTTTTACTCTGGGAATTCTTTAGTACTCATTAGAGAGGCATTTTCATGACTCAGATTTAGCATCCACTTAGCATTCACAGTGAGCTGAGACCTTTATGGAAAATATAAACAACATTCTCCCTGCTTTAACAGCACTTTATAGGCTACTCTGTGTTTTTGTCAAGTACCTAATAAAGACAAGAAGAACCTGTTCTAAATTGCTATTGTAACAATGCAAGAATTGAGATTTTGTTAGCAAAAAAGTTTAAGAAGTACTTTGTAAATAGATTAGAATCTACCCAAGAAGTTCACTTCTTAAATTATCTTGCTTCAATAAAGGTTACATTGTCTTGAAGCATATGCCTTTCTAGAACCCAGAAGGTTAATGGCTCTGCTGTTCATCACCCCTAATTCCTCTTCAGAGGTATATTGCATTTTCTTCTTATAAATCTTTATTCTGATCAAAGAGCCAATTAAAGAAAGATTAATCTTCTTTGTAGGGAGGAATATTTTTTTATTCTTCCATTTCTATTGCCCTTTCTGGTTTTTCTGTCAGAAGCACTAGTGGATGTCAGGGAGGATGCACACAGCCTGCATTACACCATTGCCGGCGCAGCCATTGTGTGGTGGCAGCCACACTTACCTTAGCAACACTCCCATAAATAACTCATAGATTCTTCCTTCTTCTGTGTATATAATTTGAATCTCAGTGGGAGATTTTTCAAAGCATTTATATTCATTGAAGAAAGGGTAGCTGAAAGTTCTTACTAAACTTGTAGATGTCTTTTTAAAAGTCTGAATTTAACTTTCTCCTTTATATTGTATTCTTAAACTGTTTTACTTGCAGACTTTCCTAAATTGCATTGTGACAGTTCCCAGACTATGGTATTCTTTTGAAGATCTATGTCTTGATGTAGGTGGCTAGAAACCCATGACAAGGCCTATTTTTACCTATTAGCGTTGACATAAAATATTTCAAAGTGCATCATATGAGGCCTGGCTCATAAGCCTCCTCTTTTTAGTCATTCTAACATAGATAATTCAAACCAGTGCTGTTGGATTTAACTACATCAACTGAATTCTGTTGACAAATTCCTTTTTGCTGTTGTGTCCCAGAAAACTCAGCCCTTTAATGTATTTCTATTGGGAGACTAATGGAACGCTATGTCTTAATCTATTTGGAGTGCTGGGAAAAACACCACAAATGAGGCTGCATAAAGCAATGCCCATTTATTTCTCACAGTTCTGGATTTGGAGAAACTCAATATCAAAGCATTAGACTCAGTACCGCAAAGGAGCCTATTTCCTCATTCCCATGTGGCCCTCTTTTTCTGTCTTCCTGTAGAGGCTATCTTTTTCTGTCTTCCTGTGGAGGCCATCTTTTTCTGTCCTCACATGGTGGCCATCTTTCTCTGTTCTCTCATGATGAAAGAGATTAGGGAGTTTTCGGGCCTACTCTTACAAAGGCACTAATCCTATCTGTAAGGGTTCCATCGTTCTAACCTAACCACTCCTCAAAAATGTTCCTTCAGGCTAGATCAGGCACATGCAGGGTGGTATGGCCCTAGACACTCAGAGGTTCCTCTGGAAACCCTAGGCCCTACATTCAAATCCTACCAAATACAGCATTAGATTTTGGCATGTGAATTGAGGTAGGGTGGGTGGCTAAACATTTTTGGCCTATAGTTTTTTTGAAGAAATTTGAGTGAACTGGGAATTTTGAGTCTTTCCTAAACTCATAAAATTTTGTAAGAAGCAGGACCTAATTCATCTTTTGATGCTTATTTCAATATTCATCCTGGTACAACACATCAGAATTAGTTATCTGTACCACCACTCATGATTGTGAGTTTTAAGATTCAATTTATGCTGATATAGTTTAAGGATTTACACGAAGCTGGATTTTGTATACAGCTAGATAATATCTTTATTTTGGCAATATCTATAATAAAGGTCACCAAAAATGTCTCATACATTTATTTATCAAGATTTATAGCAGTGAAGGTGGTAATTAGGAAAATATTTAGAGGAGGCATTAAGAAGTTGCCAATAAATGAAATACTTTTATTTTTAAATTAATTTTATTGAGAAAGACATATCAGTGAGACAGTTTCAAAACAGGTTAGTACCAAATTCATCAATTGCTCATATTTGGAAAAAGAGAGAAGGTGAAAGAGGAAAAAGAAAAAGAAAGAGAAGTGACAGAGAAAGCCATGCACACTTGTAAGAACTGGTCCAGATAAGTATGAAAGCCAAGAGGTCTCACACCGAGTCTGCAAGCCAGAGTGTGACTCAGTCCAGAGGATGCAGCGGTCTGGGAAGTGGGCAGGGCAGACATCAGTGTCCGTCCCGGTCTGGATTGGAAAGCCTAAGAAGCAGGGGCACTACTTTTACTACAGCAGGGCAGATGGTGCCCAGCTCAAACAGAGCACAGCTGCCTCTTTGCTGCTGCCACCACGTGGTTCTCACTCCAGCCCTTGGTGACCAGGATGAGGCCTCCCACCTGGGCAAGGCCAGATCCTCACTCAGCCCACCCCCTTTGTGCAGATATACCTGCTTGGGAACAATCCCCAGACTCCCAGAGGGAATATTTTGCCTGTGTCTGGGGTCCCTTCATTCTTCCAAGTTAACAAAAACGCACATGTCCTTCACAGAATTGGTCCTCAAGAGCTAACCATGGATCAGACAGTTTAAGCTGAATTTCTGTTTCTCTGCCTTTCTCCATCTTTTATGGCACTGACTTGTTATAAAGCCTTACTAGAAGGTCACACATGATGTTCCTCGTCCAGTAATAGTGGGATTGACTTCGCTTATTGTTAATGTGGTAACCACCGAATCTCTCCAGTAAAAACTGACCACTAAAAAAAACACGGTTAGTACTACAGTTACAATAATTACAGTAATTAATACATTACATATTGTTGTCTTCATAGTAGTTATTCAGAGTACAAGATGCAGAAATGATATCTTGTCTAAACACTATTAGTACAAATCTTTCTTTTCATTAAACTAAGAGAAAGTAGCTGCATTTCTAAACTAACTAATTTACATATGTATATATACATATCTTTTTAATAATTTTATTGAGAAACAAATAGCAATGAGCCAGTTTCAAAATCTATTACTAGCACAGTTTCAATAATTAACACATTGCATATTGTTGTCTTAGTAGTTATTCATTGTACAAGATGCAGACATGATATCCTTTCCACAAACACTATTAGAATAAATCTCTCCATCCATTTAATTAAGATAATGCAGCTGTATATCTTTCCTATTTTGAATATACAGATGCAAAATGGTCATTCATTTGTATCCCCATTTTTGTTTAGCTTTGTCAGAGAAGGGTGTTTCATTGCCATTTAAATATTGTAGGTATGTGAATTCAGGAAATTTTTCAGTATAGTCCAGTAGTCCATAACAGTAGTGTTTTTTCCATGAGACTGGCAATGTCAGATGTTTTTGACTTGAGCCTTTACAACTCAGCAAATTAATATGGATTTACTTTTTATACTTCTAAATGAAGTACTTTTAAAGAAAATAAAATCAGAAAGCCTAAAAATTTGCTCCAATTTTGGGTTTGACTTAGTCATTGGTTCTTAGGACTGGGAAGTAACAAAACCTGAGATGCACATGAGGTAGTGTTTTTATCATGTGTTTGTGATAAAGAAGCATTAGGTCAGCAACCTGCACCATATTTTCTTGTAAGTTGGCACTACTAGGTTTGGGGGCTTTGGAAGGGGCAATGGTGTCTTAGTCCTGGACTCCTTTGTTGTTCTTGACATTTGTATTCTTTCAAAGAAGAACAATAATAGAGGAGATATAAGGGTGAATGTACTCCATACTTTCAAAGATAGATTCTAGGAGTAAAATCATAACTACAGAACCTTCAGAATGTGTTCAGAAAACTAGCAAAGAAAGCTCAGCTCTTGTAACTTGTGGTAAGGCTGATCCAGACAAGAGTTGGCCTTACAAATTCCTAGGAAGATATGCTGTAAAAAAAATGAGTTATCTGTAGCCTCACCTTGCTGGACTTATTAAAGGTAACAGTTGATTAATTAGAATTTTACTTTTCATCAAATTACATACAAGGGTTAGGAATCAGGGAGTTAGGATTCTTTCACTTGGAGATACATGGTTCTGGTCAAAAAGCAAACAAACATAATGATTTCTCTGTTTACACAAAATGAAAAATAGGCAAGTTAAACTTCTCACAAAAAGTGGATATCCACATGCTAAGAGCAACAACAAGAGCAAGAGTGAAAAATTAAGTCCTCCACAAAAAGTAACTCAAAGTGAACATATACCTAAATCATGTATAATGCAAAACTATAAAGCTCCTATGAGTTAAAATAGGTTTTCTGCTACATAACCTTGGATTTTGGATGACCTTTTCGAAACATCAAAGGCATAATCCGTGATGAAAAGAATCTATAAAATCAAATCCATTAAAATAAAACGTGTGCTTTACATGGGCATGAAAGCACCAGCATAGATGCCAAAAAAAACCCTATTTATAATAGACATGTACGAGAAAACACTATCTGCATAGTGAAATCCTGTATGTAAATAGATAAATAAATTAATTAATTGGTTAAATGAAAAACTCTTAAAACACAACAATTAAAAAAAAAACACGTAGATTTGAAATGGATCGAAACTTGAATATAAAGGGCCAGCAGGATACCTCAGTGGAATAAGCACCTGCCTGGGCAAGTGCAAGGACCAGGCTTAAATCCCTGGCACCACATGCCACACCAGCCCCACCCACAGGCACACTGAGCTGGTAACCAGCATTGGTGGCACAGGCCTGTAACCCTAGCTTGGGGGAGGCTGAAAACAAGGGGATCACTATGAGTCTGAGCTGTGTAGTGTGACCCTGTATCAAATATATATATTAAAAACAACATTAGTGTACATCTCTAAATATACTATTGGCTAATAAGCATGCAAAGTGCATACATACTGCATATATTATATTATGGTATAAAATATATACTATGTTATGTATTATAAGGAAAACAAATAGAAATATAGAAATATCACTATGCAACTATTAAAATGGACAAAATCTAGAAAACTGATTACACCTTATACTGGTGGAGTTGTAGAACAAAGGAACTCTCATTCACTCCTGATGGCATTATAAAATTTTACAGCCACTCTGGAAAATAGTGGTTTCTTGCAGAATTAAATACATTTTTTTCATTTGATTCATCAATTGTACTCTTTGGTTTGTCTCTAAAATATGAAAACTCATTTCTCTTTATGTGGGTACTTTATAATTACCAGAACTTGGAAGCAATTAAGATGGCTTTCAAGAGTTAAATGGAAAAGTAAACTGTGATACATATAGACTATTTTGGACTACTCAGCATTAAAAGAAATGGGATTTCAAGCTGTGAAAACCCACAGAGGAAACTTAAAGGCATACTGCAGAATGAAAGAAGCCATTCTAGAAAGGCGTTCTATTATATGATTGCCTGTAGATGAGAATCGGGAAGAGTAAAAAGCATGAAGACAGTGAAAAGATTGAGTGCTAATTGACACAGATTGAGGGAAAAAGATGACCCAAAATATTTTCGGGTAGTGCAACTATATGACACTATACTAGTAGGCTTGCAACATTATGATTTTTTCTTTCTTTCTTTCTTTCTTTCTTTCTTTCTTTCTTTCTTTCTTTCTTTCTTT